>JAOBRG010337692.1:0-24593 GCA_027574985.1 Umimayanthus nakama | reverse complement strand
AAAATAACATTGCAAGAAAGGAAAACATACCAAGGTTCCCCTCTATCAGCAGCCAAAGCGTCTTACCTAGTAAACCTCAAATCGACGTTGTTGGCAAGGATAATACTACGGCTGTTTTTGATTTGCAAAAGGGAAAAGATATTTCTATTGGACTGACTCCAAGTAAAGAGAAAATGCAACCAAAAGACGTTAATCTCAGCAACAACGCAAATCTTGGTTTCTTTATACTGACCCCAAATACAAAATTTGTTTCAAGAGTGGACGTAACGTCGTCGCAAATTTTGAAAGCAGTGATACCTCTTCAACTTCAAACAGCTGTTAGTAAGAAACTATACACAAAAAAGGCAGTTTCAACAAACACAAAGGTTAAATTGGAAGCTATCTTACACACTGTGCACGAAGTAAATACAGAGAGATCTGGTAACGGAAAAGAACATCACCTGCTTAACTATTCTTCCACTGTCAATGGGGCAGCATCCTGGCCAAGTTTAAAGACAAAGAGTCAGTTGTCACTGTTTAATGTTTCCACGCCTTCTGTAACAGCTGTTTACAGCAAGGATACTACAATAAACTTTCAATATGACAAAACACAATCAAGCAACACAAACAATTCATCTGTTATGCTCAAATTCCAGCAACTACTACAGGAAGTAAGTGAAATTACGCGCAACAAATCGCGAAATGAACATTCATTCAAGAAATTAGAAAAAATGGTGATGGGTTTGCACGAAGTAGTTGAAAACGCAAGCAAGGACCGGAACAATTACACTGTAAACCAAACAAATGCATTTGAGCACGAAAAGAATATCACAAATCTCCTGCTGAATCAGATTTCCAGAAAACTGGAGAACGTAACCACTAGAATAAATAATCTAGCAATATCTCTCAGAAGTCCAGGGAACATTAGTGTTGGCGTGGATAAAAATACCTCAGATGTCGCAAGATCTAACATAGTAAGAACACGTGTAAACCAAAATATTTACCAACTAACGTTACGTTTGATTTCGCATTTGCGCAAGCTCAAAGAAAAGATAAGCCGCCGAGAAGCGCATATCGTGAATGGAAAAATGGAAACTACGAACTTTTTCTTAGTAACTGTTGCAACTCAAGCTGTTTCACCAACAAGACTGCGTAAAATGTTTGTTCAAGTAAAGCATGATAGTTCTGGTAGACCTATTTCAAACAGGTTGACTTTATCTGTGAACATGTCCTTCTATGAACCATCATCAATAGTGCTTAACAGGGTCGATACACCACGTCTCCAATCGAGCCCTGTTCAACTTGATGCCAGTCCTTTGCAGAACGTAACTCAAGACACAACAGCTAAATCTACAGTTAACATGTTGACTTCAGTGAAGACTATAACTTCACATTCCGACACAAGTGAAATCTTCACTTACGTGACTTTCCGTGGAGGAATTGAAGCGGGAGTTTTTACTGCGGAAGGAAAAGTCAAAAATATGAGCAAATGCGTGACGCTGTGTTACAATAGAAGTAGTTGTCACGTAGCGTACATGGTCGAAAACCTTTGCTATTCAATCAAGTGCTACAGCTACCGGACCTGCGAAATTCTTCCTGTATCATCGCCAATAGTTCATACTCAAGTTGTTTACATCAAGAGCAGAATAGAAAAGCTCCCGAAAGAAAAACTTACCAGTACTACAACGATTGATAATTTTATTGCTAACGATACCATCGCAAATCTTCAATCGTGCAAACTCAACAGTACGGTACTGCGAAATGTTACTTTCAAAGGTGGCATAAGAGCTGGTAACTTTACAGATCACGGTCAAGTTGGAAGCATAGACACCTGCTCGAGAATTTGTTGCTCTCAAAAGAAATGCGATGCAGCTTTCATGGTTTTTACAAACTGTTTCACCATTGATTGCTTCAGCGCAAATGACTGTAAAGCTGTTCCCTCAAAGTCTCGCAAAATCAACACGACCATTGAATACTTCAATGAAACGTTTTATAAATTGTCTGAAAGTTACCCTGGAAGCGTAGCAAACAAAAATATTACTCCGGGAAAAACTTTTTCGTGTCCAGTATTGGGGGAAGTCCGTCATGGTGTAACTTTTAACGGGGGATTAACAGCAGGGAATTTCACCGATCATGGCGAGACATCTAGCATGATATCTTGCATAAATAAATGCTGCAAATCCTCCAAGTGTGACGTTGCATTTATGATCGAGCGGAACTGCTATTCTGTTGAGTGTGCAGAGAACGTGAGGCGATGCCTTCCTATTATCGCTCGTGCTACACAGTTTAAAACAGCTATGGCGTTCATGGAGAAGGACAAGTTTAGTATCCTTAATTTAACATCAACTTTCCAACATTCAACTTGCACCGTTAGTCCAAGAATTGAAAGAAATGTTACGTTTCGGGGAGGCCTAAATGCTGGAAAGTTTACCGAGTATGGGAAAGTTAAAGACATAGAAACTTGCGTTGGGATCTGCTGTAACAAGTCTGGATGCGATGCTGCATTCACAGTAAATAATATTTGTTTTACCGTTAAGTGTTCGCCGTATACAAAACTTTGCGAGACTGTACCAGCTCGAAGAAGCAAGTATAATCTTGAAATTGCATTCGTTAAGAAAACTCAAAGTATCAGTAACAAGACTCAGGCCGCTAAAAGACGGTTTGTATTTTCCAACGGCATAACGAACGGAAGCTGTGAAGCAACTCATGAGTTCAAAGGCGTTAATCTTACGGGTGGATGGGCTGCGGGAAAGTTTCTTCGATACCCACAAATCAACTCACTTGAAGATTGTGTGAACCACTGTTGCATCTACAGCGGCTGCAACGCAGCGTTCATCTTAAATCAACACTGTTACAACTTGCACTGCTTTAGTAGAGACCTTTGCAAATTTGCTCCCACCTCTAATATGCCGATGATAACTCGTATCGTGTTTTTGCACAAGAGATCAAACCAAGATGGTTCTACTCTATTATTGACCAATCCGTTCTCCACCACACAAGAAACGACTTCTAGTTTACTACTTTCTCCACGCCTCACCCAAACGCCAATCTCTTCAAGTCTAGTGTCACTTTCACATACAAACAGCGGTGCAGTTCCAAGTTATAACGGTACTGTAACAGTATCTGCAAATTCACTCCAGGAAGACCTAACTCTGGAGTTCTCAGTCACACAAAACATTATTTCAAGAAGGAATAGAAAGTCAAATACTTTGCAAACTAAAACGGTCCATACAGTGGGTTTAGAATCAGTAGAAGGCGTTTCCGTTAACTTTGTTACAGCGGTGAAAGGGTCTCTTCACACAAACAGTTCGGTAACGATGAAGACGGTAAACACTACAGCCAGTTGGTACACTATTCCACCGGAAAGTCTGTCACAAGCCTTAAAGCAACAGACACTACAAACCGATACGCCCGCTGGTCAGCGGTATCCTGGAGACTCTCGTCTTGACCCAACAAGCACGCCAGGTCATACTGGTGATGTCAAGCCCACTCAGCGGCTAAGGACCACTGGCACTCACTCTAAGCCGTTGACTTACGAACCACGCTTACTGAAAACTACAGAACCAGGTTTGTTTATAAAGAACGTAGCTGGAAAACCGAGGAATATCATAACCGGCCCTCCTTTGGTTACACCAGCTCCCCACCTTAAGCCGCTACAGTTAAATTCACCTCAAACCCAGACAATCGCAAAATTGTTGCCTTCGTTTGTGCACAGCTCCTCCATTGAAAAACGAGTTCGTGCACTGTTATCTACTGTAGACCTCACTCCAACGGTGCTTGAGTCAGAACCAGCTTTTCCATTTAAGGATAAGCAACTAACTTTAACAACAGCAATGAATAGTGCTGCATATAACGTCCAAGTGAAGCCTATTGACGTCAGTGTTATATCTACTTCTGGCGAAGCATGGTTTCAGAATAAGACACCGGATACAGAAGAACGGAGCACAAAAGTAAGTATCACGAAATTCTCGTCCAATGCAAATCGAAGAACGCCGTTGCAACACCAGTTAAAGAGATCGGTTGTCCATGCTTCACATGAGTATTCACTGAACAAGATAAATGGCGAAGGTGAATCGAGCTCTCAAAGTTACACAGAAATCTCTACCAAAAGATCTTCATATGATGCTGCTAGCATGTCTGCTTTAGAGAGAAACGTGTCAAGTTCTGCGGAAAGAAGTGTGATAAAAACAAACACACTTGAAATTCAAACTGGAGAACGATGGAGAACAGAGAGAACATTGGCCTATTCTACTGTATCAAAAGTTTCTATTTCTGACTTTAACAAATCTTTCGCGAAAACCCAAGCATTGAAAGCAAGTGGAATGAAGAGAGAATCTTCTGCCTTTGCTGCACATGAGAACATACAATTTAGAGAAGAAATCAGCAGAAACAGCGACTATGCATGCGCACATACGTTTATTGCCGAAAACGCAACGTTAAGAGGTGGGCTAGAGGCCGGCGACTTTGAAAGCAGAACAAACATCAGCAACATTGAAGCCTGCTTAACATTTTGCTGTCAAAAACCAGAGTGCAATGCCGCCGTTATAAGTAACAACACGTGTTTTCTAGTGGCATGTTTTAACGAGAAGCCGTGTGAAGCAGTTTCTGCAAAGAATAACACAAACATTCAGCAGTTGGGATATGTAGCGAGGAATACGATGGAAAGTGAAATTATTCGCCGTTTATTAAATCATACTGAATTGTCGACTTCTCCAACCACAAAATTGAAAACCAGCGTGAACTTGCCAACAGGTGGAGTAAAAGCCCTCATTCCTACCCCTAAAATGAGGAACACCTCCTGCCACCGGAGTCCGTTACTAACCGGCGCTCGGTTTGTGTTTGGGATGCGCGCTGGGGAGTTTCAATTTTCCGGTAAGGTCGGCCACCCAGATGACTGTGTGGAGCTGTGTTGTGCATCACATGAATGCAACGCTGTGTTTATGCTACGGTCGCGTTGTTACTTGGTGGCTTGTTACAACCAGGTGAGATGCCGAAGTGTTGCGGCCAAGTCAACGTTCTTCAGACCTACGATTGTTTATGTAGCCAGGGACGGAAACGAAGAATTTTACATTTCAGATATGATGTCTCCGGAGCTCAGAAAGAGATTTGCAAACGACTCAAGCAATCAGACAAGACAAAACAAACCACTCTTTGAGAGTGGCCATGAGGAAAGTTTTAGTCTAAGTCCAAACAGACTACTGATCCAAGGAACTGTTAGTAGTAAAAGGCCGACTGTGTTACCTACATCTACAGCTGTAAGGTTGGGAAAGACATCTCTGGTTGAGTCACACAGTTCTGTTGTCTCACTTTCTAAATCGGGGATCCTTCATCTTAACAATAGCCGCAAAACTACGTTCAAATCAAATCAAGTTGCAAAAAACACCGCGGCAGTAGGAGCAATCAGAAGAGCCTATAACGTAACTGCACCAACAAAAATGAGTCGTAGCATAGCAACCGAACCTGTTACAAACAATACTCCACCATCAAGTACATTGCAACTAGTAAATGTGAAATCAGTACTTGAAAAAGATACAGAATCTTCTGATGAAAGGCTCAGAAATGCGTCGCTTAGCAAAGTATTTACTGGATTAACCTCGCCTTTGATCTCTTCAATTAGCCCAAAACTATCGTTCACGACAACAGCAGCTTCCTTGAATCTTGTACAGCGGAACAGTAAAGTATTTGAAGCAAGTTTCACGAAGTTTCGTACTTTGTCTGATAATAAAAATTCGCAAGAGAAGATAACGAATGATGAAGAAGCACCAATATTCACTTCTGCTGCTAAGAAAAATGACACAACTTTGGAAACTTACCGTACTCATCCTACACATATTACTGTTCATGCTTTTACTTCACAAGACGTCGAACGGTTCGCTACAGTTAAGATGCACTCAAGTCGGTCAGCGGCCGCTTCAACCCCTAAGGTTATTACAGCCCATAAATATGTTAGAATGGAAACTTCAGTTCAGTTCTTGTCTTCCGAGCACAGAAAAAACCAAACACCACCAACTGCTTCTAGACGGGTAATAACACGCCCATCCCAAGCAAGTCCCGGATTGCAAATTAAACGAAATCTCCCTCAGAAACCTTTTCTGCCAAGTTACGTAAATGAACACAAGAAGTATACAGAGTACGTTCCTGAAAGAAAAGCAGTTACGAAACTTGAAGAAGAAGTTAACTTCCTCTCTTTAAAACAAAATCAGACTTCGTCATCTTTAGATATTGCCGAGAAACTGGTTTCCTCATTGAAGAGCTACATAAACAACATAACTCGCAAGCAAGAGGAAAACCAACGCAACTATGACAACAAAACCATGCAGTTGAAAAATAACTTCACGACAAAACCAACTATTCATATCAGCAAGATCATCAAGCAGCTTTCTGCGAAGTTTCCAGAAGTGCCAGCTTTTCAAAACCTAAACAACACAGTAACCGGTCTTATCACAAACACATCAAAAGCTAATGCTCAATTTCAACTATGGAAACAAGTTCTACTTAACATCCGGAAGTCCTTAGAAGATGCCAAACTGTCATACAGACATGCTAGCAGGGAATTCCTAGCTGAAGAAGATAAAAACATTGGTACTGAAAAGGTGATTCGGCCGACTAATAGCAATCCGTTTCAGACAAATCTCACGAACGCATTTGTGGGCAGTTTTAATGGTTCTAGAAGCTTCCAAGCAAGTTCGTCCTTGATTAGACGTATCCTGAAACCATCTTTAGCAAGTCCAAGCAACACTGTTCAAACTTCTTCACTTCAACATCAGATATCGTCTTTGCCACAAAAGGAAAATGTGAATTTAACAAATTTTGCACATCGGTCAAGCATTGCAAGCAAATTTGGTGAAATATACAGCGTAAATCTGCAGTTATCTACCGGAAATGCACCACGTCAGTCGCTTGGTAGCACAGAGAAGACTCACAATTCAGTAATTAAAGTGGAAACCACTCAGATTAGCAGTAGTTCCTCGTACTTAACAACTGAGGCACATAAATCTGCGGCGTTATCTGACCGTTTAATGGCTTTAAACCTGAGAGATGCTATAAAAACTCCTGAAAAACCAGTTGGAATATACAAGTACTTGAGTGATTTCATGAAAAGTATTGGCGGACTTTTATCGCCAAATCTGTTTCACAAAACAGTTGTTTTTGATTCAAAGACCCCATCATCTGATAAGTTATTAAGAGATGGGAGAACAATGACTAAAGGTGTATTTAATGTGAAGACCGCAAAACGAACCACGGAGATCTACTCTGGTAAAATAACCGTTTACCCTAGTCCGTCTCTATCGGCTCACACAAGAGCGAACTTGCCACATGTTCTTGCGACACCAACACCGAGTAGTATTACCTCTAATCCAATTCAATCGCAATCTTTGCTTGTCAAGTCAACTAGAGAAAACGCTACTAAAGTCGACCAAACTCAACATCAAGATCAACAATACCTTCCTTTGAGCAGTTCGTACCCAGTCACACTTCAACGTCGTTCTAATGAAATATTGTCAACGTTTGAGCCAAGGATCGTACTTCGGTTACACACCATAAACGCGATTGAGTCAGCAAGTGCTAATAAATATGATAAACAAGGGACTCCAACAGCAAAAGCTTCAACAAACACTTTGAAAGAGCTTCACAGACAAAATGAGTTAGCTAGAGCTCTTGAACCCCAACGAGAGCAAACGTCAAACGTTTCTGGTCAGCAACAACCGGCATTATGTAATCATTCAAGGACATATGAAAATCAAACCCTCAGGGGTGGTATCGGGGCAGGAATCTTTAATGAGACAGGTAAAGTTAAGGACATAACAGACTGCGTCAGGCTTTGCTGTTCGACAAGAAAGTGTGACCTTGCTTTTTTGTTGATAGACAGTTGCTTTTTAGTGACGTGCTTTAGTAAAGGCCAGTGCCGTCCCGTTCCTGCAAAAAGTTTGAGATTTCATCCCAAACTAGCCTTTGTTTACAGACGGAAAGATTCACTGCTAAATACTCAAATGGAAGTGAATGATTTAGCGGAAGAAAAACGGCGGCTTAGTTTGGAATATTTAGACCCAAGTTTAAAACCAAATGCGAAATCAAGTGAAAAGATTATTTCAACGCCAACTGCAGAGCTTAGTGTAATACCAAGGACAAAGCCAAGTGAAAATGCAAGTGCAAAACTAAGTTTTAAGCCAAGCTCAAATGCAAATCCAGAGCTAAGTTCAAATGCAAGTGCAGAGCAAAATGAAAAACTAGTTGCAACACAAAGCTCAAATGCAAGTGCAAAGCCAAGTTCAAATGCAGGTGCAAAGCCAAGTTCAAATGCAAGTGCAGAGCCAAGTTCAAATGCAAATGAAGAGCAGAGTGTAGAGCAAAGTGAAAAACTGGCTGTAAAGCCAAGTTCAAATGCAAGTGCAAAGCCAAGTTCAAAAGCACGTGCAGAGCCAAGTTCAAATACAAGTGAAGAGCAAGGTGAAAAGCCAGCTGCAAAGCCAAGTTCAAATGCAGGTGCAAAGCCAAGTTCAAACGCAAGTGCAAAACCAAATTCAAACGAAAGTGCAGAGCAAAGTGAAAAGTCAGGTGCAAAGCCAAGTTTAAATGCAAGTTCAAGTGTAAGTGCAAAACCAAGTTCAAACACAAGTGCAAAACCAAATTCAAAAGCAAGTGCAGAGCAAAGTGAAAAGCCAGGTGCAAAGACAAGTTCAAATGCTAGTTCAAATATTAGTGTAAGACCAAGTTCAAATGGAAGTGCAGAGACAAGTTCAAATGCAAATACAGAGCAAAGTGAAAAACAAAGTGCTAAGCCTGGTTTAAACGCAAAAGCAAGTGCAAAGCCAATTGCAGAGCCAAGTGAAAAATCTAGTTCAAATGCAAGTTCAAATCCAGGCGCAAAGCCAAGCACGAAAACGCCACTGCATTCTTTAAAATCAAATTTAGCCAGCAGCTCACCAGACATAACAAGTGCAAAGCTAAGTTCGAATGCAAGTGCAGAGCCAAGTTCAAATGCAAATGAAGATCAAAGTGAAAAGCCAGCTGCAAAGCCAAGTTCAAATGCAAGTGCAAAACCAAATTCAAACGCAAGTGCAGAGCAAAATGAAAAGTCAGGTGCAAAGCAAAGTTTAAATGAAAGTTCAAATATTAGTGCAAGACCAATTGCAGTACCAAATGAAAAATCGAGTTCAAAAGCAAGTTCAAATCCAGGCGCAAAGCAAAGTACGGAAACGCCACTGCATTCTTTAAATTCAAATTTAGCCAGCAGCTCACCAGCCATAACAACTGTACAGGCAAGAGACTCTGTACGCCAACAGAACTCGTGTACCACAATCAGTATTCAACACAATACTACTTTAGAAGGGGGCATCGGGGCTGGAGTATTCGATGACAAGGGGCAAGTGGCTTCTATGGAGAAATGCATAGAGTTATGCTGTAAGGAAAAAAACTGTAGCTTGGCTTTTAAGATTCGCAACAATTGCTACACTGTTATGTGTTACAACGAAAAACTTTGTCGCTCAGTACCGGTTCATAACGTGAACATCCAGCCACTGATTGCATATGTTGCACGAGGCACCCAGTTAGATATGCCTGAAACCTACATCACAGAGACTTCAAGAACTAAAAAGGTTTTAGCTGGTGCGACTTTAACAGTAACCAAAATACAAGCGTCAACTTCGCCCCTTTTAGCATCAATGGATACTGTCACACCTCAGACCAGATGCCAAGCAAGCGATCATGAGATTGACGTCACACTCCGTGGAGGACTAAGTTCAGGAATGTTCGAAGAGTTCGGAAAAGTTGACAATGTCAGCAAGTGTGTTAATGTTTGTTGCAGTCACATTAACTGTGACGTAGCTTTTGTGGTTCAAAGCAACTGCTACTTGGTATCCTGTTTTCACCAAAGGCTTTGTGAGTCTGTCCCTGCAAAGAATCAGCGGTTTCACCCCACCATAGTTCATGTTAAAAAGAAGCTAAATGAACCCGGCCTAAACACTTTTCTAAATATTGTTCAACCATCAGCAACAGTTGAAGCTGGCAGAATTGTAATGACTGTTTCTAATCCTCCTTTAAAATCAACAGAAGTTACTCAAATAATTGCAGAGTCAACTATGAATGCAAGAGAGAAAGAAATCCAAGAATTCGCTGTGGCTTTGGCTCTCAAGGATGATATTCGGTACCCAGTTTCAAACTTGGTGCTTTATCGTGGCTTTTCAAGCACAAAGCACAACAATATTGTTTTCACTCCACCTGCAGTGTCACCTGTTGACTTCCTGAGCTCCAGCTTGATATTATTGCAGGATAAAACAAACAAAGAGGAAACAAAACGGTTGATTCGGCCATTAGGTATGTCAACAACTTCTGCCGAAGTGTCAAAAATTGCTCGTAATTTGCCAAATACGGGCCTGACACCATCTCTAACCGAGAAAGAAAAATTGGTTAACAACTCCTCCTCGCGCGTGCAGGTAAAGACAAACCAAAATGAAAGGAAAAGTTTTAATGTTTCTGAAGATTCTTCCACTGCTAAAACCTGTCAAACGGTAAATGTGTTCTACAACGTAACAGTGCATGGCGGTATCAATGCAGGCGTGTTTCGAGATCAGGGACTCGTCAAAGACATGCCATCATGTATCCAACGTTGTTGTGGCTGGAAACTATGTACCGTGGCTTTAATGCTAATAAGCAGATGCTTCCTGATCTCGTGTAAAGATGAACAATCGTGCAGCCCTGTGCCTGCTCAAAGCTTTAGAATCCAACCAAGCATTGCCTTCATTTCGAGACAAAAAAGACATGATGTCGTAATTAAAAACTTGACAGTTTATCCTACGAGCTCTTGGAAAACTTCTACATTACATGGAAGAATGCCTACCACGAAATTAGATTCCATTCTACCCACTTTTACATCCATTTCTGTTATCGGTGATCAATTTTACAGCCACATAACATCAACTGTTTCACCGACGTCAACCTTTGATGTGCAGAAGAGAAATAGCTTTAATGCTTCAATGCTGTTCATTTCTACACAGCAAACTACCAGTACAACCAAAACACTACCCGTTACACCGATTAAGCAACCTTCTCACCAAGTTAAAACGAAAGTTAAGAAAACTGATGTAGTAAAACTTCGAAATACTGAAAACAACTCTAATGGGACAACACAGCCTAAGAGTCAGATTCAACATATCGATAAAGAACGGTTGATAAAACACAGTAGCAACAACTTTCTATCGGCACTGAGAGAATATCTTCAACCTGCTGAGCTACCACAACAGAAAACAAAAAAGAAGAACAAGAAGATTAAAAAACTAACTGGGCAGAGTAAAATGACTAAAACAATTGCCCCGGGCTATTCGCACAAAACCAACAAGCCAACAAGCTCATCAAAGTTATCTGGAGAATTTAAGCGTCAAAGATTACCACACAAAACCCACGCGCATGGGCAACCTAAAAGAGTGAAGTTAGAACATTATGGGCTCAAAAACAAATCCAAAGTCAAGCACAGCGGTAAGGGGATCAAAAGAAAACCTGTTCAAGTTTTGCATCACAAAGTCCTTGGGGTAACACATATCTCTAAACTTGGGGAGAATGCCCCAACGCATCACTTGTTCCGTCTTGAGTCTGCTGGCGGTATTAATATTAGCAACATCGATTACCACTCAAATTATCAAAACAAACCAAAGAAACAAAGAAGTGGGAATAACAAAAACGTTAAACCGAAGAATCGTTCTCACATTCTGGAAGCTTTGAACCATTTCACTGACCAAAAGCCCAGACGTGTTGAACTAAAAAGTCTGCGAAAACGGAAGCGTCCGCGTGTTATGCACGATAACGGCAGTGCAACCAGAGAACCAGTTGATGCGAGCGGTGAACAAGTCAGCGGTCAAGATTTTGAAAATATTGCTGGCTATAGTAAAAGCCCTATCGAGGAGAATGCATACTACAGTGGACTTAAGCAAAACAATAAAAAGACAGGTAGTTCGAACATTAACCTCCTATATTCTGGCGAATCTGGTGATGAATCAGGAAGCTACGATTTTGACTTAAAGCCTGATACTTACATAGACCGTAAACTTCCACATGTACTAACTACTGATAAACAGACAAGTGATTTAGAAAATTCACAGATGAAAACTGCGGATGCAAAGGCCGTGAAACAACTAAGAAAAGCAATTAAAAATATCAAACATGTTGAACATAATAAGATCGTCCATTCAAAAAAGAACAAGGACAGTCACAGAACAAAACAAGTGAAGAAAAAAGACCGCCCAATGTTTTATCATAATTTGTTCAACATGACGGGTGGATCATCTGTTATTGTAAAAAGCAAACTAAATACTACGAATAAAACTACAATACAAGAATTCACTGTTGATTTGAACGGCAAAGTCAACTCTACAGCCGTCAGTGACAATGACACTGTTCTATCAGTCAGTAAAGATTTGAATTCTCAGAAACCGCATGTTCAAAACATGTCAGCCCTTAATCGGGCAGGGAAGTCGTCATTCTCCAAAGGGCTAGGACAGGCTTCCGTACCACCTTCCTCTCTTCCCACTTCTACACCCTCCCCCTGTCTCAATAGCCCGATCTCTTACAATGTTACGCTACAAAATGGAATTAGGTCGGGCTCTTTCCGAGACCAGGGGAGGGTTGGTAGAATGGGCGAGTGCGTTCGTAAGTGTTGTGAAGCCCGGGATTGTGATGTAGCCTTTATGCTGAAAGACAGTTGTTATTTGGTCACGTGCTTTACCAAAAAAGGGTGTGACTCGGTTCCAATTCGACACAGCTCTTTTCAGCCGCGTCTGGCACACATGATGAGGGAGGACGATTTGATGTCGTTCATTGATGAACAGGGGGAAGAACACGTGAACAAACCTCTGAAAATCCAACCTCTCAGCACTTACAAACATGTGCAAAACGTTGCAACTCCTACATCGCCTTCAGCCCTCCCCGCATCAACTGCAACTTTATCTTCTCAAGGTGTTATGAACTTACAGAGATCAAGTATATCAAAATCGAGCCAAGAGAAAGAAATAGACCTACGAATTACAGACAAGAACAGAGCAAGCAAAAGTAACGAAACTACGACGTTAACGCAACTAAACACTTCAGGAAATATAAATGCCAACATAAGCGAACGACCAAATGGACTGAAGTCACATTTGAGCACAATAATCGCAGAGGACAAATTTGGCAGTAGAACAGGGTCGACAACAGAACCGGTAACTAAGACTGCATCACGTTCTTCAAGAGAGGAATTTTTGAAAACCGTTCTTAGTCTTGTGACTCCAACGGTAATAACAGAAACGCCTTTACCTCGACGCAAGGTTAGTAATGGTACGGAAAACAAGAAAGGAGTTTCAAAAGTACGCACATCTAGTGAAGAACACAAGACAGCTTCAGTCACAAATTCCAACAAGTCACAGACATCAGTTACCTCAAGGTTACCTTTCTTTCCTCAAGCAACTCCCTTAACATTGTCGCAGAAAACTTATGTGAAGTCCAGTGCCTTTGAATTGAAAGTAGAAAAGAAAAAGAAACTTAAGTTAAAAAACAAAGGGCAAAAGAAGAACCAAATTCAACAAAGGAAAAACGAAGCAAAAGTAGAACCTTATAATGTACAAGAAATCCCCAACATGTCACCCAGCGTTTCAAAAACGCTATTAGCGCACAGTTTGTTAGACAAAAAGCTTGGCAAAAACCTTAACACTAAAACACAAGATACTGTTAAGTCTTCCAATACTGGTAAAAATGACAACGAGACAATCACGAGGCAACATAAACCTAAGATGCAACCAGAAGCAGAAAGAGATGCATTCATAAGCATAATAAATAATTCTATTTTGATAAACACGGTCAAGCCGAGATCGGAAATTCCACAGCCTACGGCTAGGACCAATATAATCAACCACTGGACTAGTCGAACTCCCCAAGATATCAAAGAGCACAACATATTTTCTGTGGAAAGGGAACTATATAGTAAATTAACACAAAACTACGGAGCAATATCAACAGATGATGTAAAGACAGCAGCGCGTAAGTCAAAAAAACCCAGTGCTTTGGTGAGAAAAGAAGATCAGCCTAGTTATTTAAAAGATGATCTTTTTACCACAAGTACAAATTTTACTGCGGGCAAAGTTGTTTCAGAAAATGAAAACATGACCTCTTGTAAACTTGGAGCTATTGAATACAACTACACTTTAAACGGAGGGATCCGAGCGGGCTTGTTTAACGAGGTTGGTAAGGTCGAGGACATACACGCATGCGCAGAGAAATGTTGTGCAAGTAAGATCTGCGATGTTGCATTCATGATACTCAACCGCTGTTATCTTGTGACATGTGCAAAAAAGAAGATGTGTAAAAGTGTGAAAGCCCTCGCCTCTAATTTTAGTCCAGTACTGGTGCGTGTTTCAAGAAAGAAAATTTTGCCATCCTTGCCGTCAATACAGCCAGAAAAGACACATACCTCCACTTCTGTTGAAGCTTTAGGAAAAACAACAACTTTAAACAGCAATCAAGCTGGCTGTTATCCGGGAAAATTGCAGTTCAATACAACTTTGTGGGGCGGTCTACACGCTGGTTCATTTCTTGATAAAGGACCTACAAACACAGTTAAAGAATGCTCCAAACTTTGTTGCGAGAACAGAGATTGCAATATAGTATTTTACTTATTCAAACATTGCCATCTAGTTAAGTGCTTTGACAGCTACCTTTGTCATTCAGTGCCGTCGCAACTTGAAGGGTTTAACCCTACAATAGTCCATATTATGCGAGATGCAAAACAAGAGGTAACTAATCAGACTTCAAGTTCTCAGCTACAGCAGTCTTCAACTATCTATCTAAACATCGACAAGCCAACCAAAGTTAAGAAAATATCGGACAAACCAACTAAACTTGCGTCGCGAAAGATCAAGAACGAGCATGACTTCCATCACAAGTCTTCAGCAAATGTTCAAAATGTCTTAAACGTTTTGGGTTTGTCGTCAAATACACATAGTAATCCTAAACAAACTCGCAAAGTTTGTAGCCACTCAAACCTTTATCGGGAAGTTACACTACGCAAGGGGTTTTATGCTGGAAAATTTACACCTCATGGGGAAGTCACACGCCCCAAAGACTGTCTTGATATTTGCTGTAAAGAAAATAAGTGTGACCTGATATTCATTTATCAGAATCACTGTTTCACTGTTGAATGCCATAGTAGTTTTGCGTGTGAAATTGTTCCAGCAAGGCCAACGACCTACAAACCAATGGTTGCATTCGTAAGGAGAAACAAAACAAAATCTGGAGTCACGGACAAGCTTAGTGTCTCTATGTTCAAACCAACTGTCTCTCCTGGGCCAACGCCTGTGAATGTTGTCCGCATAGAAGAAGCTAGACCTAATTGGGAAAAACAAAGTTATGGACAGAGTAAAACACAAAAGACTCGTACGAGAACAAGCAAAGTCATAAAACAAGATGTAGTTGATTTGCTAAAGAAACTCAGAAGTAACAGCAGACTTTATACTCACAAGAAAATAAGTGTGGGTTTGAGAAATATTCTCCGACGTCTTGACAAGACAAAACACTTACACAAGAAACTACACCAAAGGAACCACCGTATTGGTAAGAACTACTATGAGCGCGAAATGGAAGTCGTACTTAAACGACTTGCATTTGTTATGGAAAACAATCGTAAATTGGAGAGAGAAGTTAAGACATTGCTACATGGAGGGAATAAAATGAAACTTTCGAAAAAGGAGAAAAAGAAAGGAAAAAGTGGTATACAATCTCACTTAGAGACAGGAAAAAGCGTGTCGGAATCACATATAACTGATTATGATGAAAACAAATTATTTAAAGGTAAAGAACACAAAAGCAAAAACACAACAAGAAGTGTTTCCGAAAGAAATCTGAAGCAGTCAAAATCGCTTTCACATTCGCACAAAGTCGTAGAAAAGAATACGCCAGCTCCACCAGCTACGTTTGAAGCAAACAAAGTGAATCATGAAGTGAAAGAAGATAAGAGGGTTTGGATATTGTTGCCTGTGAACAAAAATAACAAGACCACTTTGACATCACAACTCCCTACACACAGGCAGCCAGACACGCTTAACAAAGAAACAATGATAGTTAATCATACGGGAAATCAAGATAGAAAACATGGTACTCAAGTAAACAAGCACTTGCCTTTGACAGGTCAGTCTTTAACCAAAGTCATAAAGCAAAACACATCGAATAACAATATCTCAAAAGAGATAATGGCCAAAGACAGTTCATTAACACACGCTACCACGGCTGCACCCGATGTCGTCGAGACTATAGATGACAACAACCAGTCCACCAGACCAACAGTAGCTAGAACAGAAGCTGCTATGCATCACGGAATTACACGACCTGATGCAATGAAACAAAGAGAGAAAGCGACAGCCGGCGAAGGACAGAAACATCGGGAAACCGCTGAAGACATGCATGATAACAATAACTATAATGCAACAGCTCACCCCTCTGCACATCCTGCATCACACCAACAAACTCACACAACCAAGGAAGAAATGGAAACGCAAAACCACAAAAATGAGAAGAAAATAAACGAGACTATCGAAAAGCTTATAGACAATGATTTTGACCCAATGGTGCAAGCGCCGACTAGGAAATCTACAACATACCATGCGTACCGAAACCCAACCAACCCAAAGTCTAGCCGTGGTCATGATAAAGAAAAGAAACTGATGAAAGTGCAGCAGCAAAAAGAAAAACACACAGCAGATGTTGAAGAGGTTGTTGATGATCAGTTTCCCACATCTCATACTCCAACTACGCATTCAATGGAGCATCAAAAGTCTCAAAAGTCTCGATACAACAGTAACAGGGCTAAAACTTGGGAACTAGAGCAACTCACAAACACAAAAACCAATAGTAGTGAGGAAAATGCTCGTACACCAACAACTGAACCAATTCCAACAACTCATTACTCCTTTCACCGTGAAATCCAAACTCCTCCTGGAAAGAAAAGAGTGATTCAACAAAAGATAGAAAACCAACATGCTATTTACAAGGGAGAAAATCAGCAAGACAAAAAACTTGATGAGCATTTTAATGATAATTTACCTGCCTCAACACCTTCACCTGTTACACCTTCAGGATTAAAATTAGGGCATAAAAGTGTAAAAAAACGTGTGGACAAGGACAAAGAAGATAAAGATAAGCCGAACATTGAAGAAACTATTGATGAAGATGACCTTCCTACAATAGCCATACCAACAACCGACTCATCCGGGCATCATGAAACAGAAACACTACCAGGAGTAAGAGAGCAACATTTGCATGGTAGGTGGGCACAGGCGATACACTTAGCAGAAGATAATTACAGAAGTACTCCTAGTGTTTCAGCTTTGTTCACAAATACACTCCCATCTTTGGCTCCTCGTGACTTTTCGAAACCATCAAGATTGATACACAGACACAAACATCATAGGATGCAGCGAGTGTACATTAAACCTAAAGAAAAAGAAAAGAACCCTGAGATCGTGGAAGAAGTAATCGATGACAATGTGGACAAAACAAACACAAAAGTTCCCTCTCAGATGCACAGCGCACTCTATCGCCCGACGGAGAAGATAACCCATGAAGGCCAACAACATCTAGGCAACAGAGTTAAGGTGATCGTAAAACCTCTGCATGGAGAAGCTGGAGTGGAAGAAGTCGTTGATGATTACTACCCCACACGAAAGCAGAACAGAATTCAACAACACAGTTACAGCACGCATCAGAGTGTAAGAACAGATGGCAGTAAACAAGAAGGCGACCAAACTATTATGGCTCACGTGGAGCCTGTGATGCAACATAAGATTTTGCACCCAACAACAAGGAGTCGGGGTGAGTTGTTACTTAAAAGGATTGGTACCTTATTTAATCAACTCCAAGATATATATGAAGTCAAGGCGGAAAACAAAACTGTTGAAACAACTACAACAAAACCAAATGCAAAACATAAAAACGATACTCTGCTTACATTTCCTACTTCTGGTAAAAAATTGTTTCATAAAGCAGAAAAGAGCATTGGTCAAGAAAAAATTACTACTTCTCCAACTCCGACTACGCATCTTGTGGGACACCGTGAAATGACTCGACCAGTTGTGAACATGACGAATAGCAAACACACAGAAGAACGTGGTGATAAATCGTTGTATGAACTAGTTAAAGATATTTATCAACAAGTACAAGACCTTCGTAAAGCAAGAGTTGAACAAAAAAACAATTTTAACAGTTCTAAAGCGACAGCTAACCATACAGTAATAGTTAAAAACACAGCTGCAAACCAAACCTCATTACCTGGGAGACAGCTTAACACCACGAGTGCACCCCGGAAAGGAACAGAAGAAAAAGCCATATTACTAGAAGTAAAAACCATTTTTGCTGAGATGAAAGATCTTTATCATAAAACGTTATTGCAGAGGAATAACACACAAAAACTAGCAACCAATTTCAGCAATCTCGGATTAAAAGGGGGTAACTTCACAGATGTCGTAAAAGAAAAGACTAGGCTATCAACTAATAGCAGTCGTGAAAAAAGCCAATCAGGAAACAGACACAACACACAACCGCCTCAATCTGGTGTGGAATCAGCTGGAGATAAAACAGACAAACAACACACAGTTTACAGTTTGCCTTCACCAGACGGCCAAGGGCAAAACAAAAGCTCGTTTTACAAAGGTAAGTAAGTTCACTAAAATATGTCATCAAGTGTTAATAACATTTTGTCGACTCTTGTACTTAGTAAAATGATTTTTACGATATTTTTATTTCATTAAAACAACAGTACAATATATACTATTTATGCGGTAAAGCCCAATCAGTGCAGGGGGGAGTGATGTTCAAAACTAAATTAAATACATGGATTTTTTGAACTAAAACTAAAAAAAGATCTAGCGAACAACAAGAAGTTAACATTTAATTCATTTTTAAAATTTATTACAAAAAGAAATGTTCTTGGAACTACACAGAAGTTTGTTATGGATTCAGTTTGAAACAAAATTTATAATCTACAAAAGGGCTGAAACAAAAAGATCCAGTCTGAGTTGAATAGCGGCAAAAAATTTAGGGGCTTTAAGTCAAGCACTGCCGGTGACATGTTGAAAAACAAAACTTGAGGCAATAATGTATAGTAACTTTGCGTGGACATGCAAACCAGCTCGCCCAAATGAAAATCATCCATTCTCTGTAAATTTGACTGCTGTTAGAAAACTTTGCCAAAGTCACGTTCTCGATGAGTCCTGCTTTCCAACCACGACTGGCTCTTTACATTTCTATCTTACAAAAGGCTACTACAAGTAAGCTAGTTACATACAAATTAAAAGAAAAAATACTTCTTACTATCTCTTACAATGCATCACAAGCGATTCAAAAACGATTATAAGTTGTTTCTTCTTGGTTTTCAGTAGTATTCGGTTTCAATTTGGAATTTTCGTTCTCCTTTTGGTAGTCTGTTTAGTACTTGACATCTATTATTAGTTTGCTTTCCTTCACACTAAATTTCTTCCCTTGTTAAACACCTGTGGTGGTGTCCAACTCAAAAGCTTTCAGCTTCTTCGGTCACTACGCACACTCATTGCACTATCTATCACGTTTGATTTCTTAGTTGCACGATATGTTTGATTAAAATTAATATACAGAAAGTGCGAAATATATATGAATCTGTTAGTTCTACTCTTATACTGATGCAAAGGGGTTTTGAATGCCACAACAAAAGGATAACGCTCGAGAGCGTCAACCTACAAACCAAACTTCTCAAGTTTGTTGATCAAAACTAATTTACAGCTTAATCGCCCAAGTTGAAAAACGTTTCTATTTTCACAAAACTAGTCTTCAAGTGTTTACACTTAGTTGTTTTGCGCAAATGAAACTTGCGCACCGTAAGTGCTCATCCAATGCAAGTTATTTAACAATAATAATAACAATAATAATAGTAATAATAATAATAAAAATAAAATGTATCTTATGAGAGGAGGCTTCCGTCACTAAAAGTGATTTTCAGGAGGGTCCTCTAAAAATTATTATAAAAAAATAAAAACAAAACAAAAGAGAACATTTACACGATAAAATTAGATAAAAAGATTGAAAGGCTAAGACTTACATAATAAAATTAGATTAAAAAATTAAAAGCTAAAATTCTTTCAAGATTCTTTGTTGACATGTTTGCATTTAAACAAAACTTTCAGCGACAAGAAAGGTACCGATTCCTCACAGCAGCAGGAAACCCGCGAGTTCTGGGACAACCCCAGTGCAACTCACACAGAATCCCAGGCTTGAACCAACTCACCCAGCGGGAGCTCACGAGGACACTGTCATCGGAGAAGCTACACAGAAACCTAAACTCAAAAGACCTAAAACAACACTCCCAATGGAAGACATGGTAGATAAAGTGGCCAATGAAGTGGTTAATAAAATATCCAAAAAGTTGTTTTTGAACAAAAAGCGAACCGACATTCCAAGGCCCCTCAAAACTCGACCAACAATGCCGACACTAAACGAAGGCCGGACAACACATTGGGCTGTCAATCCAAAGCTCAATGAACAAGCAAGGTTACCGGCTAACCCTGTCCTTACGTCAAGCGCTGATAGCAGAGATAACCCTACACCTGCGTCTTTATATGAAACTGTGGAGATGTCTGCTGTCAAACAGCAATCACTCCCATCTGTACCACCTTTGCCAAAACTGTCCAAGCAACACCACAAGCATGGAATCAAACACAGTTCAAAAACTGCAAAGAAGTTGTACTCGGAACGGCCAAGTTTAGAGGATTTACATCAACTTTTCAATTTCAGGGGACAAGGAAGGTTCTTCAAAAAAGTTGGGATTCCAGGTGGATTGGGTAAGTAATGAAAGAGGTTACAATATCGTTTTTGTATTGTTTTTGTCTTCTCATCAAAATTACGGTACGTAAGTTTTTGAAAAGAGAAATAGAGAGAATATACTTTCTCGCGAATCAAGTACATTTTAGGAAAATAATTATCTTGGATATATAATCTCTTAGCTCACCAGAGCTATGTTGAAATATTGAGCTCTACCGTGTAGCATAACATTGTAAGAGATCTTTACGACCTCTTACATTGATGTGCTGTATGGAAGGGCTTCTATAAGTCGGCTTGGTAGTTTAGAGTTACCTGAATTCAAATGTTATTGTACATTGTAAGAGATCTTTACGACCTCTTACATTGATGTGCTGTACGGAAAGGTTTCTATTAGTTTCTTTTTAACAAAAAGTTTAGTTTTGCATATGGTACTTGTAAATACCACAATAGATATAATTTTTTTGCAGAAAAAAATGTAAATATGTGACAGACTTTTAACTGTTAAGTCCTATTTAGATATTACTTTTTTTTCCTCGACAAGCTTGTTCTAATGTGGTAGTGGCCGACACGAAAGCTAAAACTACTTCGGCCGCTAGGCACATTTTATTCAGCTGTAATAAAACTATTTCAACTAGCGTTACTTTTTCCTTCAAGTTTGTGTTGTTATCTCTCATTTATATGTAAAATAAATAGAGCAAATAAAGAATTGAATTGAATTGAATTCTAAAAGTCGGCTTTGTAGTTTAGAGTTATCTGAAGTCAAGTGTTGTTGTTTTGGTAAATAGGTTTTAGTATTTAAAGTTAGGATGCGCAACCATCAGATTAATAACGAGAAGTGATCGGCAATCATATTAGTTGGATAAAATGAAATAAAAGAAAGGATATATCTAACACAATACTAATATTAACAGTAATAATAAAAAACATGCTAGTATTATTGTCGTCAACATTAAAAAAATTATATAAATTGAAATAAATGCACTTACACACCGTTTAGTCGTCTAGTGGTATATTACATGTTGATAAGTAATATATTTTTCTTTTTTAAGTTTAAGTATCGTAATGTTAAACATAGTCATGTCATATCATTAAAATATATCAATACCGAAAGGATTTTTAAAAATAGCGCAATTACGGTAAATATAAATATATATATAAAAAAACTAGGGAACAAAACTAGGACAAAGTAGGACGGAGTCTTACTAAAGCTAGGGCATTAGATAAGAAAGGTATGTTTTAATTGAGATTAAAAATCAGATACCTTACTAACACGTTTGGGGTTCGTTTGCTTTTAAGTTTACTCTATCAAGTGGTAAATTTGTTGGAGTTCACAAAATAATTTATTACTTGGGAATGCCGATTTCTTTTTAATAGGCAACGACTTGTACTTGATATCTCATCTTGGATTTGAAAAAATCAAATCAAGAGTTGTCCTTGATGACTCCGGCCTCCACAATGACGCAAAATTCTCCGGCAGTGTCCATGTATCATCAAACGAATTCAAGTGCGGATCAGCAGTCGAAATGCGTGGTGGACGTTTGCTGTTTGATGGTAAAACCTTCAAGAACAGACCCCGCGAAGCAATCACCATTGCATTGTGGGTGAAACCAGAGTCTATTTCCAGTACATTTGTGCTATTCGGCACCGAAGGCATTGGGGCCAAGTACGATTTGAGAGTATCCAATGGGATGATTCATTGGTCGCACATGAATGACAAAGGTCAGGTGACCTTCAGCATGGATACTCGACCGTTTGTGAACCCGGGAGATTGGATACATATAGGCGCCACCTATGATTCTAGAACAAACAGGTATTGTTCTAACGTGCTCAAAACTTAGCAAACAGTGTGCGAAATCATTCGCTTTTTTCAAAATATTTAGTAGTTTGCTAAGTGTCGTTTTTGTTGCTGACCCATGTTTTGGCGCTTTCTCAGCATTTCAGGTATTTTAAACAAGAACAAGTTTCTTAATCTCCCTTAAAAATTGCAGTCTTTAACAGTTAAACAGTTAATAACAAATCTCTTTATTATTTCTTTAATTAACAATACTTATCCAGGGACATTTATACTACAAGCTAGTTTGAATAGAGTCCTACATACAGTAAGGCTAATTTTTGTTAAAGAAAAGGAAGACACGTGGGATATAATATAAATGTAGCTGCCAATGGTTAAACATAAATAATTTTCAAACAATTGATCCATTTCCCAAACAGGAGCAAAGTCATTGTCAACGGCGAGGTAGTTGGAGATAGCGAAGGTCAGGGGTTGTTGTCTCAAAACTGGGACGGAACGGTTGGCATCGGGCTGTCTGGTGGCATCCAGGGAGTCTTGGATGAGTTCTACATGTTCAACCACGCTCTGGCAGCCTACGACATCGCGGACAATTCTGAGCAGTGCAACCTCGGGGCTGGTGAGCAAAATTATTTTTGACACAGTGTTAGCTACATTCATGTAAAGCGTTAAAATACCGTTTGGTTTTGCATCATGTGCGTCGTGTGTGAGCGCGGCTAACTCAGCTGGTTTCGAGAAAATCACCACGTCGGATTGTTCGAAAGTAGGTTAGATTTAATCCTAGGTTGCAATATATTTTACGTTATAAAATTTTTCGTCTATTTTATTGACGTAATATGTAGTCAAGTCTTGAATAGTTTGTGAAAATTTACGTAAACAGCAAGTAAACACTATTAAGCATATAAGTGAGAAAAGTCCATATAGTTTGAATGAATATTATAAGTCCTAATCCTCTTAGCAACTGGGTATCAACTTTCAACCCTAGTCTTACAGGTTACATCAGCCTTGACTGGGGTTGAAATATTTGGGGACCTTCTTTAACCTACATTCTGCAAACATGGACATGGAAGTTTACTACGCACGTGAGTGCGTTATATCTCAAAAAATATATGTTTTAATTTTTTTAAAATTTGTTTGGGCCTTTGAAATTTATAGAACGTTTGCTTTTTGTCAACTACTAGCACTTCATAAACAAGAACTATCCTTCTGTCTTTTGCAATTCTTCAAACTATAATTATGCCATAAGTAGAACGTTTTGTTTCTACAACTGCGTTTAGTTTAAGGGTTGCTTTAAGGAGTGTAAAATGTACTGTTTTCCAAATTTAGTTGTTGTTTAAATAAATAAAATCATTTTCGAGAGTTAGATAAGTATACCCAAAAGAGATCTTAGGAACTAAAATTAAATGTATTGCCTTTTTTCAAATTAAGTAATTGGAACAACTTGTAAAATCATTCTTAAGAGTTATACCCAGAAGAGATCTTTAGAAACGGTTTTAGTTCGTTGATTTTTGTGAAATTTTGGATTGCCCAAGTTAGAGAGCACACCTTTCTTTGTACAGGAGGTACTATTCCAACTAAGGAGGGTAGCTACAATGGTCTCATTCCCGAGCAGATGATCAAAGAGGCACAAGCGTTGGAACAATTGGCAAACCAGACTCTACTGCAAACGAAGCAACTTTCATCGATTAAGGAAACGCACGGAGCACACTTGCCTACCGCACGATCTGATGCATCAAGTAGTACTAAGAAAACAACAACAACAGCAACAACAACAACTACACCAACAACTACACCAAAAACAAAAACAACAACAGCCACGAAAACAAGGACTACTACTACTACTAAACCAGTGACAACAAAAAGAAAAACATCAGCAACGACACTACCACCAACAAAAGCAGCGGTGAAACCAGTAACCAATGGTACTAATCTCATCTCTCAGATAACAAAATCAATAGGAAATTCTGGTCCAACAATACAGGTACAGGATTTTATGTTGTTACATGTTACATTTTGAATCTATGGT
>JAOBRG010337670.1:0-14894 GCA_027574985.1 Umimayanthus nakama | reverse complement strand
CTCTGTGTCGCAGTGAGAATTCCACCATTTTGAAATTTGAGAATAATTTTGGGTTGACTTCTGCTTCTCGATCGTCGCCGCTTTGACAGCAACGAAGTGTTTGTATAATGTGTGTGGCGGGGTAAACGCATAAAACGAGAAATGCCAAAATACACAAATTTCCAACCTGTTCGGATATCTTCCAACTCCAGTCGCACCGACCAAATTAATATGTCTACTTTAGTCACCAGGCTCAAACTGATCTCGCGGTAACGCATGCGCAAAACATCGCAACACGAATAAAAATAAAAATAAGAGGCATAGCCGGAACTATAACTCGCGGCCTTCGGCCCGAGTAATCAGCAAATCGCTGACCCTCAGCAGGAAGCAGCACAGTTTATCAATTAAAGCGTTAGTGATTAGCAAAGATCTGATATTTTGTAGTAACAATTTGAATTGTTACGTACTGTTCTAGGCTGTCTGCATAGGACAGTCATGACCGATCACAAACCTATTAAACCTTTGCACATGAAGGTGTGTTTATATGTTTTTAAAAAGTGATAGATACTTTACTAGCATGTGGGATAGCGTGCTATCAGTATAAATTTATTCCAAAGCTATAAAGGTAGCAATTAACGTATATACACTATTTTTTATTAAGAACCAGAATATTTTGGCTGAGCCTGGGGTTATTCTTAAGTTTTTCCGTACATTTACTTAAAAATTTAGCAAAATTCCAGCCTCGATGTTCTTATTAAGTTTGTTCTTAATAAAAAAAATAGAGTGTAACCATGAACTCACATTGCTGGCGATAAATTGAATTGTTAGCGGATGACAATTTATACATTTCAACATGTATGATGAACTATTCATCTGATTTAAAAAGGAGTTTAAGAGAATGTATACATACTGGCGATTGTGTTTTTCGGAAATAAGGACATCGATGAAGCCACTTTAAATTATGTTCTGTATTGTTTCCTACCATATTCTATTATAGTATTGTAGTGTTACTATTATAGTGGGGGTGGGGTGTTTATTTATAGGATCAGTGTGAAGCAGGACAAATATCGAATCGTTTGAATGTACTAAATATAGTGCATCCGCTTTGTTTCGCAGACTTTTCTGAACGGGATCGTGGCTGTTGTAGGAGGAATGAAAAAAACTGCAATAACAGTGAGAATATTTATTTTCGTTAGATAGAATAACCTACTCAGCTTTAGTAGCAGCAAAATATTTTTCTTGTTTAAACACAGCCACTGTGGTCAAGAAAGATATTTACGAGGTAGTTCAGATCGTACTGTGGGGATGAGAAGGGTGGGGAGTGTTTGTTGAAACGTCAATTCTTAAATACTTCGGTTTTAGAGGTTTGAAATGGTCTGTACTCGCCAGGCATCGCCATGCCGGAGTAACGTTTTTCTTATTTGTATGCGTTTGCTTTCCAAACGTGTTTTCGATTCTATTACATTGTTCTTTTATCGTTGTTGAATATTCCCCTACTTCACACGTGAAATTTCAGATTAACAATGAAATTACTAAGCAAATTTATGGATTTATTTCTCTTTATCGTATCATTATTACTATTATTATTGTTAATGTTGTTATTATTATTATAATTATTGTTATTATTATTATTAGCATTATCATTACTATTTTTGTTTATATTGTGACTCGCGCATGCTTACTTCAAACGCTGATTTCATTTCTTGGTGCCTTCTCTTAACAGGATGCTGGACTTTTCAACCTAGATTTTTTGCTCATGCTTTCTAAGAATTAGAAAGAGAAAGCTTTCACTGTACTCTACATCCATCTTCGGTCTATCTCGGCATCGTCATAACGAACTGTCCACTTCCATTGTTGACTTCAGAAACAAACTCGAGCACTCGATCACGTATTTCAGCTTTGCTAATTGCACGTCGTGCAAACACACGCACCTGGCTTAGATGGATGCTTTTCTAGTTTATAGCAACGTACTTCTGGAAGAAGAGCTGACGGTTTCAGTTTCGTCTGGGCAACCACTACACTACAGTACTACTCGTCAAACAACATTGACATACCTGTTTCAGTCCTTTTACTCAGTCGAATCTGCACATAATAACGGTCACCGTTGGGGAATAAATTTTTGGCGGCTTTAAAAACGGAGACCAGACGACAATAACAAAGTATTGGGAGGGTCCAATGTTCATTATTGGTAATAAATTCCAGGTTGTCCAACCTAGAAAATTGCGAAAGTTCATGGCAGCACTTTATTGACGAGTCGTTACTGCTAGTGATAATAATGATAATAATCATAATCATAATCATTTCAAAAATATTCTACAACTTTAAAATATATACAAACAAATAGTATCAGTGCAACCTAGAATGCTATTTAACATATATAATACTAATATAAACTCTAATTTTAAAACTTTTCAAAAGTTAATCCAAAAGCGATAAATATTTCAACTTAATCGTTAAAACATTATTATTATTATTATTATTATTATTATTATTGTTATTATTATTTTTAATATGAGCAGGTGAGGGAATCCTTGCCTAGCAAAACCGATTAATAATAATAATAATAATAATAATAATAATAATATAAATAATAATAATAGTAGTAATAATTATAATAACAATAATAACAATAATAATAATAATATTAATAATTTAATAATAGCAGTAATAACAGCATATAAAATATTACAATAATCCCTGAATAACAGATAAAAACCGTTGATGCAATCTTAATGTTGACAATCAGTTGTATCCCAAACTAGATCACTTTGTACGTTTTGCTTTGCGTCACTTCATGTGGAGTGGAAGTCACCCTGGTTGTGTATTCAACGAGATTGCTTCGCGATTGGAGACGAAACTTGGATTGTCCGCCTGGTGTGTATATCAGCTTCCTTTTATTGCAAGTTAAGTATCCGTTTTTGATTCTGACCAGTCCACACTAGCTTTTCCGAATTCTTGTCCTTGTAGCCGGTCTGTTGTGAAATTTTTGTGAATCGGTTGTAAGTTACAGTTACAAGCGAACCCTTCGACAAACACAACTTCTTCTCAACATTTCTTCTCAATATTCCAGTTTCATATTCTCAGTTGTCGCCGGTTACGGTGACTATACTTGATTATTGTCGTTTCTGTTTCATCTCGACTTATTGCTGAATATACAGGTCAGAACCTCCACATTACATTTAGTTGTGAATATCTACCTCGTATTTTAGTATTGAGGCCACTTATATTAAAAAGTATCCCGGTTTATCACCAGCGCGTGCATTGAGTTTTCTCAGCGCATTGATTGATTTTCATTTTTCGAATAAAGTTTGACTTACAAAGTATGACTCACAAAGTCTTATATAATTTATTGTAAAAAGAAAATAAGGAACAACTTCGAATATTTTTTTTCGTTTTTAAATTTTGGCACGCACTTAGTATTTACAAGATGATACAAGAACATAATGAAGATGTTTGTCAACTGTATTTATCCAGACAAAACTTCGCCAAATTGTGCATACAGACAATCGGGTTTATCTGCCCCGACCGGTCAGTGCAACAGCTATAGCTATATATCTGAGCTTATGTTGTTCAAGTGGGCAAAAGGACTGAGGCACACGCCTTTACTAGGGCGCCCTGGCCTTCATTTTTCCATAATTACAATCGGTTCTAGTCTCTCTTGCCTGCTTGCCACACCCGACAAATAGAAAGCGTACCATATGAGCTGATCAAACAATTCGAGAATTGACTCTTTTCATCTTGCATCTGCACTTGACCATACGCTTAAAGCTTTAGCCAAATTTTGATTAACAAATGCTTTTTGCCCGAGCTTCGTTTGGCAACTGATAAACTAACGTTCCATTTTGAGTTCGAACAGAGTCAATGCAGTCAATGTAAATGAACTGCATGGACTTGCATTCACGCTTTGGCAATACTTCAGGGACCTGTCATTAGTTTTATTCACCTGACCAACCCAAAACCGGGCACAATTGTACTCAAGGTTAATACTTTGGGCTTTTTGTCTGTTCTCAAATTTCTTATAAAAGGTTTTTGAATTACACAAAACATGAACAAAGGCCGAATACTCATTTCACTCTCAGGCGATAAGTCGAACTTTCAGGGGAAGTTTCATAAGCCTTAACTAAAAGGGTGTATACAGTGTATGTGTCTCTGTGTATCTTGTCAGTATGGTGCTATCGGATGTCCGACCTCCGTAATGACCTCTCAACTACTTGTACTACTGGCTACCGGCTCGTTACTGTTTTAAAACTTCTGTTGTTTCAGGCGGCCAGTCCCCTCTATTTCTATACTTTTCCTCAGTGTAAATTCTACCAATATGTAATTCAACAAGGGAAATAGCGTGTTTGTTGTTGTTGAGAAGACAACTTGGAAGGCTTCGAAGGGAAAACTATTTTGGTTCGAGTTAGCGGGAAAGTCGAGTTATCGAGAATCGGATGTATCAGTATATATTATATTAATTTAGTTAAATAAATGAAATAGTAATAACCCCGTTCTTCTGTATGGTCGTAAGTTTTGAATAAGAAATATCAAACTACTCGTGAACAATTGTATTCAGTTACAGAAACCTTTTATGTAAGATACCCAGTGTCGTGTATTAAATTGCTGCTCACTGCATATGTCATTGTTCTGTTCCTATCAGCAACCTGCCCGTACGATGAAGTGTCTATCCTCATCTTGTCACTCATCTGCGTAGCAGCACTGTCCGCGCTCATGTCATTGGCGGGTTTCATGGAAGTTGTGTATGCGGTGTGTCTAATGGAAGAGGTAACTAGACAACGAGTGCTCCCCGTTTTTCCTCTTGAGTTGTTCGAGGCGCGGAAGAGAAATCGCGAAAAACTTGGAAAATTGTCTTTTATTGTATCTCCAATCGCCGGCTTTCGCGCCCTTGACGAATTCAAGAGCAAAGGAGGGAAAATTTGTAGTCTATAGCTATCAGCTAGCATTGTATAGTTGTCCTGCTTTATCTCGAACCCTTAAGAGAAACAAAAAACATCGACATAGCTAGCCCGGCGAAGTCCAAGATAACCAATAATAATAAAGACTGCGAGCCGTCCTTTTATTTCGCTATTTGCATTGCGGGTCGGGAATAGTGGCCGTGTGGCGTAGTGCAGGTGGGGGACTGAGGAAAAGGAAGAGACAGCTCGCAGTCTACCAATAATGCTGAATTACTGATAAACAGATGACAAAATGCAATTCGGTTCGAGATACTTCGCACCTCGTCCGCTATCTGAAAGCTCATATCCAACGCGCGTTCTTGGAATAATTGTTAAATGTGTTAACGATACAGGTTTCCACTGATTTTGAAGCACAAACTCGTATTCGATTCGATTAAAGAACCGGATCAGAGACCTAGAGGGGTCTTGAGTGGCACTGTTTTTAAAAAAAACTGTACATGGAGCCGTTTCACCATGTTGCCAATCTCTGTCGTTTTTTCTTGTTTGAAATGTATGGTTATAAACTTTGTCAGGCTACCAAAAGATAAATCTTAAAAGCATACCGTGCAAAGTTCCGTTCATAGCGTATTGTATCTATAGCGATATTTTCAAAAGCAAAGTATAGGGGAATTCTAGCTGGGTGGCAAGATGGCAAATCTCTAAAGAGATTTGCTTATAGTTTCTTTACAAAACTTCCAAACTTCCTTCGGGGGTTTCTCGCTTTGACTTTCGAACTTAATCGTACAACTTTTCTTGATATTTTTTCTTGCTTTAGTTTTGTTCGTCACCTAAGAAATGTAAACAAATCAGTGACATCAAGGTGCGATTAATTGTTCTTGTGTAGGATCACCGAATAGTTGTGCAACACAAATCATTGTATTCAATTCCACTGGTAACTTCGAGTCCGTCACGTGACACCGCCACATCTCAAGCTGTCCCCCCTTATCCCCGCACCGCAAGCACTGCTGGGTACGGCCGGCCGCCTGAGTGGGAACTGCGCAGTAGCGAAAGAACTTTCAACCGGCACAACAAAGTGCTGTACGCAGAGGTGACAGTTTGAGACACGAAGTTGAATGTCTACATTTTGGAGTTAGTGTCGTTTTAAAACGTTTAACTGAGTTTTGGTGGCGAAGTGGTCGAGTGGTTAGCGTGCTTGACTCGTAATCAAAAGGTCGTGAAATCAATACAAGCCCTGAACCTCCGCTGTGTTGTGTCACAGAACAAGGTACTTTATTCGACTTGCTTCAGTCAACTCAGCTGTATAAATGCCGAGTACAAGCTTGTGCAGGGGGCTAACCTGCAACGGGTTAGTGTCGTTTCAAGGGGTTATAGATTCTCACCCGCTCAACACTACAGAAACCGGACGTGACCGCCGACCTTACGAGCTTAAGCTACTTGAGAAAGGCTGTAGATTTCTTAAGTTTTTAGTATTAAAGTATTATAAAGTTGTATTAACTTCATAGTTCTTCAATACAACAGGAAAAACCAACTAAAATCATATATTTTTTTCAAAAAATAAGACTGGTACAACCAGTTGATTTACAATTAAGGGAACAGATTGAATATTGCCGATGCATAAACTGCAAACACTCCGCGGTGGTACTGAAGGAGGCTTGCGGATGGGGATGGGAAGGAGGAACGTTTCACGAGCAGTAGAAAACGATGGTTGGTAAAGTTATTAAATATATTCTTCCATCAAGGAAACTGTACATCCCTAATAATCGCTTTGTTAGTGGTCAGTCAATGTGTCTATGTTTTGTTCTTGAATTTCAATAAAAGAAATTTGAACATACCTCCATTTTCGCCATTGGAAAATAACAAAAACACGATGCACGTTTTACAGCCAATAAATCAGGCAAATGCCACAAACAACGGTAGCTTCAGGGAAAATAAATGTTTGGATGAACTCGTTTCCAGCCAGGCAAATTACGCTTCAGTCATCAAAAACACTCCAACGTACACAGTTGTTTTCATTTTCTTTCTTTAATAAAGAAATTGTTAACAACTATCCCCCGAAGTGAAGGTGAATATTTTTTACTGGGCGCCAACACTGAGGAGGGTAGTTGTTTTAGTATTAACCAAACAGGTGGATTTTGTGTTTGCAGGATTAGCTTCTACGTTCATTTGACGAACTTCCTTTTCCATGACAGTAGCAAAACGAGCCGCCATTTTGAAAACTTCGTTTTGAGGTGAATATCCTAGGATACACCGTGTCTGATGAACCAATCAGAAAAGTGCTATCCACCTGTTTGGTTAATACTAATAACGAATTTTACGTGAAGTACTTTGTCGAATTCTAACATCTTTTTAGCGATAACAAATTCCAGAACATTTTGTTCTGTGTTAGATATCTCGGGCTATCTGAAATAAGGGTTTTTAAAATTAGCTAGCGCAACACATCTTGTGTTCTTTCTGTACATAAAACAGAATGACTCAGATTAAACAGTTTTCAATGTCAAATCTCTGATACTGCGAGAAAGTGGGCTATTTCTGTTCGCCCGGGCACTTCTCACATGGCAAGTGATTTGTTTCTTGCCTAAGTTCTACTCTCTGGTCTGCAACTGCACCTGAGTGATTGTCTCAGTCTTTCATCCACTTAACGTAGGAAGGAAAACCAGTTGAACGTGTCATGTACTTAGGTGTTTCCTTGACAGTGTCATCTACGGCCACCTCTGACTTCAAATGCTGCAGGCTCATGTCCAAAGCTCTGATCGTAGTCTGAAGAGTCAACTGCGAGGAAGAAACGATTATAAGTACTTGCTTAACTTTATGTAAACCAGTGCCAATTTTTACATAAACTGAGTTTGGCACTACTTCTTTTCTTTCTTATTTTAAAATGTATTTTTTTCATGTCTAATTGTTTAAAAAAAAAACAGCTAAACATTTTTCTATAATTGAATCTCTTGAAAGAAAGTAAAGAGATTATCAAAATTTGCGAAAGAGTAACCATACAGCAACACAGTTGAAAGAACTAACTGGTTGTGAAGATGAACAAACTTCAGAAGAAGTCGAAAAACATATAACAAAGAAATTAGCCGAGTTCCATAACCATCTCATTTCTAAGCTGAACTACGATAAAAATTGATGAAAAGTAGGGCAAAATGCGAGTGTTAAAAACGAGGAGAAAACCGTCTGTACTTTACTTTATACAAGAGCTGTCACATTAGTTAAATGCTCGAAATCGTGTAGTTTAAATTCTGGTTACTGTATACTGTCAAACCAAAGATAAAAACTGAGCAATACAAAATCTACTTCATAAATAGACTGAACAAAACATACAGTGTTTGCTGGACAAATTTATGAGGATGTAACCACACCATGTACTCTTTTTTTCATACTTCACAAGCTGATCTGCACAATAACTACATAAGCCATGTTTACACGGTACAAACTAACCCAGGTTCGACCTGGGTTAAAAGTATCCCGGGTTAGTTTTTGTCATGCAAACACAGCTAACCCGGGTTCAACCAAGGTTAAACTTTACCCATTTCTAGACGAGGGTCCGACACTTACCTGGTTCACGTGACCTTTGTCCATGTAATCTCTTGGAGCTGGAATCTTTAGAAACAGTCAGAGAACAAAAGAGGCAAAACTTGATTAGGTATAATCCTCTTAAATATCTCTTACGTTGGGTAAGTATACTTTTGACTTTATGAAATTCCTTGACTCTGCCGTCTTGTCAAGTTTTTTCTGCAACTAATATTGAGCAGCTTTTGACCATGTTTTCCTTGGGGGTACAAAAAAGAAATCTCGATTTGAACTTGCTTCAGTTCTTTCCCTATGGCATACAGTATCCCTTCTCGCCATGTGCAATGAGACAGAATATCTTTTTAATACAGTGAGATGTTACTTTTTTGCACTTGACAGCTGGTCTATGAAACTCGGAACAAATCAAATAAACTGATGTAAAACTCTACATTGTACTGGCAGTGCGGCATATGAGAGACTTGCATTTTACAAGGCACTCAAAGGAGCCACTTACAAACAAAACTGCCCTGAAGACTTTTCCAACTACCCATGACGAACCTCGAACAATGACCAGTAATAACATTTCTCAAAGGCATTTGACACCGTTGACCGCGCAACCCTTTGGAAGATCGTTGACATCTATGGATGCCCTGATTAAGCTTGTTAGCATTATCAAGCAGTTCCACTGTGAAATCAGTGACGCCTTTGGCGTTTTACACGGGCACTTAATAGAGCTTTTTAAAAACAAAACTGCCCTGAAGATTTTTCCAACTATCGATAACGAACCTGGAACAGTGACTACTATCTGTGCTAACACTATAAATATGAACAGTGTAGATAGACCCGCAGTAACATGACATCCTTCTCAGGCCTGCACGAACATAATCAATTACCCAACTGCAAACAGAATACCTGTATCTTTTCTTTAGCAAATATTGATAACAGTTAATCTTCATTAAGTTTCAAATAGCAAGGCTAATTCCGAAATTGCTCTGATGTTGGCGTAATTAGCTTTAAAACTAAAGTACGTGTGCGTCACAAAGTATGAGTTAATCAATCTGACACTTGGTAACTCACAGGTATCACGAGTGGGGGCCAGTGAAGGCTGTCTTGAACCAGAACTGTAGCCTTTTCTTCTCTCTTCTTCTCTGTGTTGTCCTTGTAGAAAATGGCTCAGTATTCCATACAACAAAGGCCTAGAAGTGGATTCATGTGCTCGTGTAACTAGATACAAATTACAAGGTACTAGCTGTGTTTTGATTGATTAATACAGTTGATTACAAACTTAACATGAAAGCAAAATATATGTAACCCTAAATAGCATTCAGTTGCGAGCTGCGCTGTATGAGTTGTGGAAGACTGAGATGTGTTCAAAGACCATTCTCAGGGTTCGTACTTATTCAGAAATTCAAAAATCCAGAGTTTTCCAGGGCCATTGAAGCCCGGAATGAAAACAACGTTCACAACGATTTGTTTAAAACAACGTTCAAAAGGCAATGTAATCATTGTAAAACAACAATTTGCTCCGAAGTGTACATTATTTCGATACTATACAGTGGTTTCTAACATAAAACGATGTTTTGAAATGATAAGAAAAACTACAATATCGATTGTTAGTTGTACTGAAATCAACAAAATGCACCATTTCTTGAATTTATTTTTCCAATAAAATTCTGTGAGGTTTTCCAGGGCTTAAATAAAAAATTTCCAGGGCTTTTCCAGGGTTTCCAGGGATTTCCAGGGCTATAAAAATTTTCCAGGGTTTTCCAGGATTTCCAGGGCCCGTACGAACCCTGCATTATCTAGTCAGGATGTACCTAGAAGCTGCTAGAGGTGTTTTATGTTTCTTACTGTAGGAGCATCAGTAGGCACGTTTACATTATTAGGTGTCCAGCACTTAGTGACCACAAGTAAGATGTCCAGACATGTCTAGTGCTACAAGACAGAGACTAGAAAATCTACAGTAACAGATGTCTGGAGGTGTCAAAAATGCTCAGAGGTGTCTGGGGGTGTACAAAAGTGTCTAAAGATGAACATAATTGACAAGGTATCCAAAAATGCCTTCAGGTAACTAGACCTGTGCTTAGTAGGTGTCCCGTGATAGAGAAGATATACTGTCACTGTACCTCAAATGCCCTTAAGTCACATCTAAAAATTTCTTAGGAGTTTTCTCTAGAACCACTAGAAAATACTGGATACCTTTTGAGGAGTCTATACACAGCTAGGATCTGCACTTGTCACAAGGTGTCTAGATTTATACCTCTTGAACCTCTAGTCATCGCCAGGCAACTGTGGACTCCCTCATGACCTCTGGCTACTTTTGGACTCTAAAAGCTGCCTTTTAACACCACTAGTCTTCTTTAGACACTCTTGGCACTTCAAGACACCTTTCAGCACCTTCAGACACCTTTAAGCACCTCTAGATGCCTTTATGCACCTCAGGACACCCTTGAGCACCTCCAGACACCTTAAGGCACCTCCAAACATCTTAAGGCACCTCTATACACATTTAGGCAACTACAGACACATTTAGGCACCTACAGACACCTACAGTCATCTTTAGGCACCTCCATACACTTTTAGGCACCTCCAGATACCTTAATGCACCTACAAACATCTTCAGATATTTTTAGGCACCAACAGACACCTTAGGTAACTCCGGCATACACCTTTAGGCACCTCCAGATACCTTAATGCACCTACAAACATCTTCAGATAATTTTTAGGCACCAAAAGACACATAAAGACATCTTTAGGCACCTCCAGGCACCTGTAGGCATCTACAAACACCCTGAGATGCCAACAGACACCTTAAGGCACCTCCAGACACCTTAAGGAGCCTACACGCACCTTTAGGCACTTACAGACACTTTTAACACCTCTAGACATCTCTGCATGAGCACCTCTAAACACCTATAAACACTCTTGACAACCCTAAAGTAATCTCTGGTTGCAAGTTGACAGGACAAGTCTTGACACCAATCAACATCTCATTTCTAGACAGACACCTCTTACAACCTGTGAATACCACTGCACCAGAAACATCTAGGCACCACTGAACACCTACATGGAAGCTGTTGCATGATCTTCGGATATTTTCAGTTCCTGACCCATAAACTTTCTGTCAATAGGTTCTTTGGGTTGACCAGTTTCTATTGAAAGGGAAAACAAAGATTTATTACATAAGCCACGTTATATAACTTGTAAGATCTGGTAGAAGCTGTCTTTGAAAGTTGGATTTTCTGTAGGGAAAGTTGGATTTTCTATAGGCGACCAGTTGGCACAGCATTAATTCTTTTTTCAGTAATAGACCATTGAGAACTCCTAATTGCTCTGTTTTCAGTGTTTTTGTCTCAAGAAAAAGTTCCTTTTAGATGCTTTTTACCAGTGCCAACTCTTGGATTCTCCCTGTGGCACAAAAGATCTTTTTGAAAGTTCTGCACAAACAATCCTATCCATCAGTGAAAGTCAACAAGTAGATCTGATGTGAAACAGCAACAAAACTGAAAAGATACTTTGTTTGATAGCTAATTACGCCCTGCCTTGTAACAAGTGACCAACCAATCAGGCAAACATTATATTCCTGGATGTAAAACACCTCCATTCACTCCAAACGATGAAAGTAACTTGATCGGAGAACTGCTCTATCCAGAGGTAAGACTCACAATCAAACATGAGCCTCACCCTTACTCAGCCATTTTTCAGCCAACCTCCAACATTATCGCCTTGTATAATGAGCCCCCCCTAACCCACCTCCATGCCCCATCCTGTAGGATCAAATGGTCCATCCATTCAAAAATATCATTCAATGATAATGAACTCATACCTGTTAAAAGCACAGACAATGTGTATTTGTATTTGTTAAACTCCAGGTATTCTCTGATAAGTTCATTTATCAACATATTTTCATTTGATAGTGTAGGTCGAGTTTCAGTCTGTAAAATGATAACAAGTACAGTGTTATTAGTTTTTAACATATTCGTTTGCACATAGTTTATAAAATTTTTGACAAGAGCAATTTTTGTACAGTGTCTTAAAAGCAATGTCCAAAGATGTTGTCAAAGGTTATAAATGTATTAATACATTGGATAGCAACAACAATATCTTAATTTATTGATTACCACTAGTGATAATACAATCATAAGGCATAACTACAAAAAGAGAAAGAAGTTCAGAAGTTTTGGCACTTGCCAGTGGCAGGTCCAAATAGGGGGGGGGGGAGCTGGAGACCTGTGCCACTCCCCCCCTCTTTTTGGATATTTTTTTAAAAAAATCACATAATTTTGTATTATAAGAGTGTGAAATTTGTCTCTAAATGCTGGAAATTGACATTTCAAAGACTCAAATTGTCGAAAAATTCTAGGGGAGCATGCCATAAGACCATAAGTACAGGAAAACAAAATTATACAATGTAGTTCAAATTTTACCAAAGATTCATTTTTTGTACTTGTTCAACATTAAATTTCTAGACCAATACAAAGTTTTTTAAACTGGTACAAATTCACAAAACTGGGTTTAGTTTTATTTCTAGGGTTATCATTTAAAAATTAGGGGTGCAGCTTTTTTTTCACTCTAACTCTAACCTTTACTTACAGCAACCAGAACTCCAATCCCAACTCCCTCCTTCCAAACCAACGTATCCCCTCCAGTTACCAAATACGCCAAGATTTAAACCCACAACCTTTAGGTCTGTAGTCCACCTTGATCTCCACTAGACTAAAGAGCACCTTGCTATAAATTCCCTTTCCTTCGGTGTTTTTGTTACTTATCTATGACTGGTTTAAAACAAATTTACTTGTTTAAAACTTAAGTGCTAGTATTAAATCTGTATGTTGTTTTAAAATTCTTGACAGAATTGGTCTAAAAGGGTTGTTCCACAGTTGAACAACATATGTGCAGCAGATAATAGATAGCAAGTAGTGGAACCAAACTGACCATGATAAATTTAATATTAAACTTGACCAGCTGTGCTTTCTGACTAAATTCTTGTAATCATAAACATGTATTGCAGCACCCCGTTAATCTAAAACCATACCTGATCATCAAGAGCATTAAACACTTCACTACGAATTCTTGCTTTCACCTTGCCCAACACTCCCCGGTTTTCAAGTGTCTCTTTCAGTACTAAGCAAAGATGACATTATTCATTATTAAGGTTAGTTTAACCAAAAGATGCATGCAATTGCAAGCTGAAACTGATATTTCTATGTGTACACTATAGTTTAATAGATGTGTTCCACATTCATGTTTTCAAGTGAGTACATATAGGTGACAGTTCTATGCTGTTTATATATTATTTAACTTTTTTTGTATTGATATCTTCTGTTACTAGCAAAACTAGAAGTATGCTATACATGTAAGTAAGACACTACCAACACAATCAAGTGATTGTTAGTAAACAATTGATCTGTTGATGCATGTAAGTACATTCATGTAGTATCAATCCCAATGTGACCAATCAATGGAAATTGATCATCGATAAACCAACTGACCTATGAACATCAGTTGATGGCTATTAGTTAATTGATATTGGTAGATATCAATCAATCAATGAACTATCAATAATCACAAAACTTTGGTTACAGAGGTCAAAACAACACATGGAATGTAAGACTTACATGACCTGTATAAAAGTTATGAATGAGTATAACAACTGAACTCAGTGCCATTCATTATCAATTCAATGATAATCACAAAACTCAAGCCATTCATTGATCATCAATTATCGATATCAATCGAATAATTGACATTGGTACTACTGTATTGATGCTACTGTATATTGATAGATATTGATGTTCTTTGATTGCTGATATCACTCACTGCCCAGGGTAGGCAATCAAACATTTGGTGATAAAACATAATCAAACTTAATCATCCAATTGTGTTCAATGATGTGCAGTTATCAAACCCAAACTTTTCAGTGAGTATGGTTACCAAACCTAATCAAACTTTATCCTTTGATTTTATTAGATTCTGTTTAATTTCTTTTGATGTTTTCCATTTGTTTTTAATCACTAGTACCACCAACCAAGAAATCATGCCAGTTGTGTTTCTGCCTTCATAGATTTCAGTAAATGCTATATTCACTGGATAATCTGGGCAAGGTCAGAACTGTTTAAAACCCAACCTACAAGGATGAAGTTTTAAAACTGAAGATGTTTTCATAATTATACTAAAATTATAAGTTCAGTAATCGAACTTTCAAAAATTTTTCAGTGATTACGATTTGATAACAGAGTTTGAGATCCTTTTTAATTTTACAAATTCCACAATCAACTTCTTCCTGCTACTTTCCATTCATATTTCACTAGGGTAACTAGTGTACATAATTACAATACTAGACTTGCGGCAAAACAATCGTACTATATTCCAAAAGCAAGAACTAATTATGGTAAGTTCAGCATTCGATTTAAAGGACCTTCAATATGGAATACAATTGCAAGTGATATAAAGGCATCCTCATTGGCAAAATTTAAAAGAAAATTAAAACAACAGTATCTGGATAAATACTAG
>JAOBRG010337648.1:0-14898 GCA_027574985.1 Umimayanthus nakama | reverse complement strand
GTTCCAAAGTTATGTCTTGGGACACAAAAGGCTGACAATAAAAAGTCCTCGATCTGAGCAAGTTTTGGAATACATGATCCAAACATGGTCAGAATCAAAAATCCATGGTTGATTTGTCAACTGATCCAATGTCAGCCATTTTTACAAGATCTATGAATCCACTGAGTTTTTTTAATGAGATCCTTAAATCTGCGCTTGTTTTGCAATCAAAATTGTTGATCCATGGACATATTGCCCTCCCTCCCACCATGTAGAAAAAAGAGTTGGAAGTGGATTATCAACTTTCGTAGTGTCTGGACCAATCAGCAATTTGTATTATGGCATCAGTAGGAAACTTTGTTTTAAGAAACTTGGTGGGAGTAGTAGTTGACCCCATATCATGCCGAGTGTTATATGGGTGTAGAAATTACTACTTTTTAAAATATATATATACTGTATGATAGACTGTATCAGAAAATCCCTTGTTAAAATCTCCCCCTAGATATGCTGTAAGCCCACGTACACTACTAATGCGAGCCTGTCCCCCAGTTAACAGACAACAAAGGCCGGAAATTTGGGTTTTTTGGCATTTCTTTATGTCACTACTGTATGAGCCAAAGGTTTTATTGTGGAATTGTACAATGTGTGTTTTGTAGGCTGAATTAGTTGCTCTCAGACATGACATTGTGGAGGAGCAGGCATCCAAGTCAGTGCTGGAGAAGGAGGTCAACAACTTACTGTTGCAACTCCACGCAGTGCAGCTTCAGCTTCACACCACAAGTGGAACACATGTGGACTCAGAAAACATTAAAAATAGACTGGTTCGTCAATTGACTATTTATGTGAAGTTCAATTACTGTATTTATTCAAATTAGCGCCCTCTCTCAAACAAGCGCCCTTCTCAGATAAGCACCCCCCTAAAAAGACCAAAAATTGCTTCTGTTAGATTGTGTCGCGTGTATTAGACAGTATTTGTTAGACTGTGTGCTACAATGATTGAGACTTTTATTCGATATCTTTCCGCTTTGAACTTGTTTAAAATGATTTATTGGACAATATCATCATGTTGTACTTTGTTGTGTAGTGGAAGATACCAATAAATTTGCTCAAGATTTGAGTGTCTTTGTGACTAAAATGGTGGAAATTTAGTAAGCGCCCTCCCTCGAATAAGCGCCCCTCTTGAATAAGCGCCCCCCTAAAAAGACCAAAAATCTAATAAGTACCCCGGGCACTAATTCGAATTAATACAGTACCTAATGGTGGTGTTGTTCCTGGGGGGTGTACTTGGGTCCGTTTTTTCTGGGTATGTGCAGCTGGCCTCTCAGATCCCTACCCCATTATGGTGTCTTCTGTGTCATCAACAGTATACATACCTCAGTCACTTTTGGCCATGAGTCTTACTATTTTTAAATCCCTGCTTTAATACCAGAATTTTCTTACCCAAGAAATCCTGAAAATGTGCAACTCCATTCTAATAACTCTACTAAAACTGTAACACTATTATAGTCAATCTAGTTGTGAAAACGGCATACCGGTATTCCAAGTAGCCTTTTACTAGAAAGTTTTCCCCCTGGAAATTGTTTCTTTATTGCTGGTAACCCAACAAGAGCTAGGGCGAAGGCTTATAAAAATCCCTTTGAATCTTGGTTTGTTGAATTTTTGAGTAAACTTCAAGCCCTCATCTTAAAACTAGCAGTGGAAGTCTTGTGTGTGAGGCTACATGTATGTATACCATTTTTTATGTTTTTTGTCAACGAGGCTTACCAATTTAAGAGTCAAAAAATGATGGCCAGTTATTGCAGAGATTCCAACCACCCAAAGTTCAAAATGCAGGTCTAAGGTTTTTGGGGGCCAGAACATTTTTAGTTGATTGTGGTAACCCTGAAAATGTGCACATTATTCACACCATATCTGCTATTACAATACTATGGTGCTACTGCAAAGTAAAACCTTGAAATTTAGTCTGTATGACAATTTACCTATTAAGGCTCATTTTTTGTTTCAGGAAACTGAAATGGGAAAATACAAGACTGATGCCATTAAGGAAGCAAGATTGGAATTTCAAGTTAAACAGTTTGAAAAAGAAAATGAAAATTTAAGAAAACATGTGTTCTCACTTCAAGGAGAAGTGTATGGAGCAAGACTAGCTGCAAAGTATTTAGACAAAGAGCTGGCTGGAAGGTAAGTTCAGTGTGCTGCTTCATTGGTGCACGATCAGTGTTGTTTTGCCAGTGATATGAATGAAGTTTTTGCTGGCGTTTATGTTATGTTGCATGTCTTAGGCAAAGTAAGGTCGTGATGCATCTATATAGCACCTTTTTCAAGTGATATGCTCAAAGGCGTTTTACGATAATCAGTTCAGAATGGAAGCATATATATGCACAAATGGCAGCTGCTTCAAAGCAGTGCGTGTATGCTGGTACTCATTTTACTGGCCCCAAAGGTATGGAAAGCTGAGTGAACTTTTTGGGGAAAGAAGGTCACCAAATATTTAACCCTCAACCAGGCCGGGAGTTGAACTGGGGACCTCAAGATTGGGAGGCAGAGATCTTAACTACTGTGCCAAACCCTCTGCTATGTCTTAAGGTCATTCCCCGGTGTAGTGTGCAGCTCTTCAGGGCAAGAAGTTAAAATCATAATTTTTGAGAAATTAAATTGGCAATTGGTAAAATTAATTGGAAAGATTGAAATTTGTTTAATTGAATCCATTTTTTGCAAAACATAACCCAGACTTCCCTTGGAAAATGAGCAACAAAACACCTATTTAAGCAGAATTTTGTGCAAAATGTCCTTAAGAAGCACGGTGACCACCTAATCATTGACCTGTAATTTTAGGCCCATGTATGTTTTTAGGGTCTGCAATATTTCTACTCTGTTGTCACCCCCCCCCCCTTCATGTATACTTTGAGTATTCCCCTGAGATTTATGCACATTATTTTTGTACTGTATATCCTTGTACCCATTTGTAAGCCAAACCCCAAAATTGTTTTGAAAAATCCTGTAAAAAAGTGCAGTCTATATGTATCTATGGGTATAACAGTCTTTTGTTATTGGTCCTTACAACAGAATACAACAAATCCAACTCCTTGGAAGGGATATGAGGGGGAGTGAGCATGACCAGCTATGGAATCAGATAGAAGCCGAAATTCACCTTCACCGACACAAGACAGTCATACGAGCGTGCCGAGGCCGTAAGAACCCCCATGTTAAACCACCAGCCCCGCCCCCACCAGAGCCAACAGGTGACGAGGACACTGACACAAAGGTGCGACAGAGGAGAGGGATTGGCGAACCTAGAACTGTTGTTGTGCATAAAGATAAAAGTGAGGGCCTTGGTATCTCAATAACGGTAAGGACTGAAATTGATGACAGTTTGCTGCTTCAACCTTACCTTTCAGATTCATCCGAAAAGTCAATGGCATTAACATAAGCTCTAGTAAATTACTACCACATATATTTCCATAATTAGATGTACAATAAGAACCGACACGAAAAGGCAGCACACAGTTTTAAGTAAGACCCTACTCTCATGCTCAAAATAAATGGGGTGGGGTCAAATTAAATGGGGGGAGGGGGCTTCAAGTATTTTGAAAAAATTTTAAAAGGGAGATCAAAATATATGGAGGATAGGAACACAATATAAAAGAGACAGGGCAAAATTAGAATTAACCTCAAACACTTTATTAACTTGGCTCAACATAAGTATTTCTTACTAGTACATTGGAGAGCCGCTTATAGAAATGAAGCACCAACAGTCTATGACATATTATAATTGTATCTTTTTTGCATTTTTCATGAAATTTGAAATATCAATAAACAGGGGAGGTCACCAAAAATCACAAAAAAATAAGTGCCCCCCTGTTTATTTTGAGCATGAGTCTGAGAGTTCTCTGAGACCAAAGTATTCCATTGCCAGGTCATTGAACAATAACAGCAGCATTAATTGACACTTTTGAACAGTATGCTATGATAAATTGTATGTTTGTTTACAGATGGCCAGTTTTAGAGTAAAAGGTTTTTTTTATTTATGCTTTTATCTAAAGAGATCTTTCGTTCTCAGAGTAATATATGAAAAGGTAGTTACAGGAAAAAATGATTACGTTTATTTAATTTAATTTATTTACTGTATAAGAAAAAAGCAAGTCTAAAAACTTGAATGCTACATTTTCCCTGGAAATTACCAAATCTGTGTGTGAGTGGTCCAGCACATACCATGTAGTACCAGTAGGCTTTTTTAATGTAATTCAACTGTCTGATATTTTGTTCACCAAATTTCTGCCTGGGTGCTCTTATTCCATGTGTTTTTTATGCATTTTACTGTACTCTGACTCTCTCTGGCTGATGTTAAACATGTTTCATGGGAAAAGCTTTAGAGTAGTTGTACTTTTAGGTCTGAAAACCCCTGATATTTGGAGCTGGGGCAATAACCCAAAAAAAGTAAGAAACAATGTAGGAAGTCCCTAAGTCTGTTGCAGCTGTCTTGGTTCTGGTATTCTTTTTTAATGCTACTGGTAGTTTCAATAAAAATGTTGATTTATCAATCTTGAAAATTTTTCAGGGTGGCAAAGAACACGGTGTTCCAATTCTTATATCTGAAATTCATGATGGTCTCCCTGCGGACCGCTGTCAAGGCCTGTATGTTGGTGACGCTATCTTGTCTGTGAATGGAGTAGACCTCCAGGAGGCCAAACATGGAGAAGCAGTCCGTATACTATCATCAATACATGGAGAAATCACATTAGAAGTTCTTTACGTGGCACCAGACGACTCCAGTGATGAAGAGGAAGAGGCTTGGGAAGAAGATATTGCAAGAAGGTGAGTCTAGGAATTGTAAAAACATGTTTCTCAGCGACTCATGTAACTTCTCACAATTCTTCTGACATTAATTACTTTACATGGTAAAGTAATTAATGTCAGAAGAATTGTGAGAAGTTACATGATGGACAAGGACCAGTGCCAGTGAAAGCAGTTAGAGTAAAAATAGAAAAGAGTGCCAAAGACTTGGTTACGCTTGGGGAGAGGGGGTCTGGGGGCATGCTCCCCCTGGAAATTTTGAAATTAAACCTAGTATCTAAAATACACACTTAGCCCAGTCTCAGAGAGAATTCAAGAAAAAAATGAACCAAAATTACTATTTTCATGCCAGCAAAAATGTCATGTGTTTAGCAGCAAATTTACAAGTATAGTATCCTAGGTGTGTGTATACATTGGCTACTGCAGTTGCAATTTGTCACAATTTTCCTCTTAGAAGATGTCACTTTATTCTTGTATATCCTTTTGTTTTAAAAAGTTCACAACCTTTTTTAAGTTTAAAAAAATGTTACCAAGTTCAAAATTTGGTCTGGCCATAGTGATAGCTTGACCAACCAGACTGGTTCTGCCAGGCCTGAGAAGTGGTCAATAACTGGTTATCAGCAATTAATTGAGACATGCATTTAAAACTGTTGTGATTGTAACTAGGTTTATTGAAATATTTATTTCAAAAGTATTTCACATAATAACATAACTATCCGTATAAAAAGAGATTTCTTAAAAGTTAAAACAGTGAAAAGGAATGATAAAATCCAACATATCAAGACTCCATTATCAAGGAAAATGTTAAAATGCAAATTACAGAATTTGAGCTATGTGGTGTGAAAATTAACGTAACAGGGTGCAAAGATTATAAAAATACTTTCGCACTAGTAGAGTCTAATTGCTCGTTGAGGTTTGGCTCTAAGGCCTACTGAAATGTTTCAAGGTGATAAAGAAATGCAGGAACAAATTTGACTGTTTATTGTACGAAATGCTTTTTACAAGAACCTTAAATCCAAATCTCAACATACAATCAGACTCTGTTTGTGTGAAAGTATTTCATTTACATAGTTGTGTCAAGCTCGAATCAGACCAGTTATGTGTAGCTTGATGATTATCCTTATAGACCACTTTAATTTGTAATACTACTGTCATTTCTCTGTTTATTTCCCCTCTCTAGTAAGCCCTGCCCTTTTGAAGCAAGAAATATATTAAGCTCCTCCCCTCACTTTATTAGGCCCTCCAGCCCTCAACTAAGAATAAATAATAAATAGAACAGGTTTAAAAGTCAAGTGCTTTATTGGCAAAGACTTGAATTTTGTTTAAAAAAGATAGTTGTTTTTCTTATTACTGTTTAGTTGGTTTTTTGATTCACACAGTTTTTTTTGTGTAGTACAGTGAGACATTGACAACTTAAAAAACTGAAAACTGTTATTCTTCTCATGTGTCCAAAAGATGGATTGATCAAAGAATGTGAGTCACATCAGAGATATTTTGTTGAATTTATTAAGCCCCCTCCCCCCCTTCCTCTCTATTAAGCCTCCTCACTCTAATAAGCCCCTTCCAGAGTGTTTGGAAACATCAAACCTGTGGAGAGGGGGGAGGGTGGGTTAATAAAGAAACTCAGTACCTCTGAAAGGTTATGAACAAAAAAAATTTTGAGTCAAGACCAGAAAGGTGTAGATACAGCAAATGTATGAAAACTTAAGTCTTAATCTGCCCTGGTTACTAGAGGCAATACTTGCTTAAATCAGAACATTCATATTGTGTGTGTGTGTGGTTGGCGCAGTTGGTAAGATCTCTGACTATCAACAAGAAGGTCCCAGGTTCGATCCCTGGTTTGGTCAAGGGTTGAACTTTGGGCGACCTTCTTTAGTCACACTGTCTGTGACATTGTGAGGGACAGGGACATTAAGCCGTTGGTCCAGTCTCTTAGTGTTCTATCAGGGGACTTAAAAGAACACACACATTTGTCGATAGGAGTAGGCTAATGCCGGTGTTGTGGACTGTAGTCGAACGTTTTTAACATGAGCCCTTTGCTCGGAAATGAGGGCAACCTCCCCCCACATTATCGACTAAAAACAAATAATTTATTTATTATTTATCGAAAACAACTGTGAAGCGTGAGGCTGAAGGCCGATTTCGGCTTCCAAGATTTATGAATTTGATTTGAGTGAATGTTGCCCCTGGTACCCGGGGTAGTCTTGATCTCGACTTGAAGTTATTGTTTACGGTCCCTGAGGCAGGTTTGAAACTAGTCAACAAGGTAATAGTAACGGGATTGGTAATTCAATCCAGGTATAGCATGTTGGGCAAGGTGGATGGGCCTCAGGAAGGGATGTTGAACGGTGAGGTTTATACCACTAACTCCACGGGGGATCCCACACTCATTCACAAAGAGGAATCTAGTACCCATAGGTATGTAAAGGAACCTGGAAACTGTACACTGGTGATTGGCACATAGTGCTGCTCCTGTATGTTAAGGGGTTGCTGGAAAGAAAACTAACAATTATTTTGAGTAATGCTCTAACTTGCTACTAACCATTAATTTAGCCAATAACTAATTTTGCTTATGCTTAGCATGCAAACTAACTTCATACATGGATAGTGGAGGGTGCTGTTTAAACGCTGTCTAAATAACTCTGTGATCAGAGACTATCTCTCATATATCTTTCCCAGCGGGTACTTCCTATTTAAAAAGCGAGGATGCTGGTCGGAAAATCCGAAAAAGACCCTAAAAATACCTTTTTTCAAACTGCCTACCTCCAAAAATACCTCAGTGATTCAAAATACCCTTAAAATACCGGAACGTATGATTTTGCCGTAAAACACAAATCAAATGCTCATTTTTTGTTAGCCATGTACATCAAACACGTTCAGCTCTTTGCAGTTTGTAAACATATTGGGATGACAGCTAAACTGGGATCTGAGTCTGATTACCCCTAAAAATACCAGACATTTTAAGCACTTCATTCTCGCCCATGAAAACTCCTAAAATTATGAGATCGCCAATTTCAACCCCTTAGAATTACGACGCTCATACCCTTGTTTGTTCTATAAAACAAAGAATTGTTTTGCTAACAACTGAAGATTTTTTGTCAGCAAGCAATACCGAATGTTTTTACCGCTAGAAAGTGGACAACTTTTTCACATGGACACCTTGACTGGTCTTAGATGTGAACGCATGAGGGGGGGGGGGGAGTGCGATTTTTAATGGAAAAGTAATTGGATTCGTTGTTTGTCTTGACAGAAGGTTAAATAAGCCAATATCCACCGCTTTTCCATCGAAACCCATCAGTCATCTTCTTCAAAGAATTGTTTTGCTAACAACTGAAGATTTTTAGTCAGCAAGCAATACCGAATGTTTTTACCGCTAGAAAGTGGACAACTTTTCACATGGACACCTTGACTGGTCTTAGATGTGAACGCATGGGGGGGGGGGGGGCGATTTTTAATGGAAAAGTGATTGGATTCGTTATTTGTCTTGACAGAAGGTCAAATAAGCCAATATCCACCGCTTTTCCATTGAAACCCATCAGTGAACTTCCCTTTTAGAAGTAGTGTGAATTATTCTGAGATGTGCTGGACTGAAAACGAGATCAAAGTAAAAGTTCATTTTTTGTATTTACAGCAAGTGTATTCCGTCTTTTTTCCAAACAGTGAAACTGCAGTTGATAGATCAGCACCTGATAGATCACAAACATCGAGAACAGATCCCGTTATCAGACCACAGCCCTTGGCAGTCCACCCCGGTTCAGCGCAGCCAATGGGAGAGCTGCCGCGACCCAACTCCCTCCGGACAACTGACGCCACCACAAATCGTCAAACGAGTTCTTCACCATCAAGCCGATCTTCCCTCAGCCCGCCCTTCTCTCCAACTGCAGGGAGACTTTCTTCTGCTCAGTTATCAAGATCTAACTCCCAGTCCTCTAGCTCGTCAAATACGAATGTTGGTAAACTGGAACCTAGTATACAAATGCTACCAGAACTTACAGGGGGTGGCGCAGAGTTGTTTGCGCCATCTTGATCAATATAGACCCCCCGTCGTTAATATAGTTCTTAAATTAACTAGGCTTGTGTAATGTTTCTAGGAAAATTTGATAGACTAACAGATTATATTTTCGTCAAATGGTTATTCTTCACTACAGTGATTGGGATGGTGTCTAATAGATTTCACACAGCAAAGTGTGGCAGAATGATCGGAGTTTAGAAAAGTATTTTAATTGTTCTGTAATTTACGGTTGCACTTGATGTCCCCAGCGCCATATTGGTAGAACTTAACAATTATTCAGTCAATAGCTAGAGTCATCTTTTACTTCTACTGTATGCAGAACCAAGGAGGCAGCCTTGTCTTTGTTGCGGAAATCTGTAGGAACCGTTTCCAATTTAAGATAGAAAAAACTGAGAAATATGAAAAATAAATGGAGTTTTGGAGCAGTAGGTTACTTCGGAGCCGAGTTATTGGACAAATATTATCTGAAAAATTTACTTTAACTAGTATCAGGCGACAAGGTTAACCAATGTGTCACATGGTATACCAAGATCATTGTAGCATCGTTTCCCTTACATTGAGCAAATATGTTGGGTCAGACGATTTCAAAATTCAAAATTATGTAAACTGAAAAACGAACCGCCGTATCGACCTTAAATTTTTAAAAAATGCTTTTGATGTTGATATCTGAATAGCACATGCAGCTTTTCTGACCTTAAAGTTAGACTAGCGATGGCATCAGGTGAAAACAGCAGCGAAATGGTCAATGTCTCACTACAAAGTGAACTGAGTAATACTATTATACTAAAACGGTGCCAATTGACCGAAACATTGAAATTTTGTATGGAAAGCAGATATTTTAGTAAAACAGATGATGAAGGTTTCTTGGTTAGTTTGACAAACAGTGACTAGTAGGTGGGCCAAGCAGAAAGTTTCAAGAGTAAAACTGTTTATCATGCAGATGTTACACCAGCTGAGCTGAACTCTGTCAAATTCTGTATATATACTTTTTTCTCCCAGCCACCTCAATCAAACCCTTCCTCTACATGTATCTTCTTTTTCATGTGTAATTTAAGACTAGTTGGTATATAATACTTACAACCGTTGATTTTTCTTCTTTGTAATCTTGCGTATTTACGTTATTGCAAAGAAACCCAAAAAAAATTATTTATCAAAATTGCATCTTGCTTTTGTCAGGAGTTTAAAGTTGTTTGAATACCGGGGAGGAAGAGCACATATTCTCTCCCCGCAACCTTCTCTGACAAACCCTTTCTGCCCAAAGTTTGGTGATTGATTTGAAATGTACGAAAGAAAAAAAAATTGTTTCTTTAAATATATAACACTAAGTTTTAAAAATATGTGCAGTATTGGCTACTGCTACAACCAGTTGAGGAGCTTAAAGTTGTCAAGACGTTATTCTAATAGAGGGAGATCTTGTACACTAAACAGAATACTGAGACTTACTTCCTAAAGAAAATAGAATCGCTGTTTTCCTTTACATATTTAGCTCATCAAATTTTTGATCACCTGGGGCGTGATTGTTGTGCTATATATGACTCCTAAGCGAACAAATTTACTTAATATGGTTTTCCCGTGTACGAAATTAAAAATTAAGGTTCGAAACTTGCTCTGATACATTTTCTCCAATTTGAAGCAAGACAAAAGTTGTGAAGCACCAAATGCGTTTAATTGAGATTAAACATATAACTCTTGTTGTGCTTTGGGAATAAGTACATGTGTTAGGGTTCTTTATAATCGGGTTAAACGTGGACAAGAGGAGAGGCGTGAGATCGAAAGGGATTTACATTAAATTTTATGTTAAATTGACCGACTGATTTGGTCTTAATAAGGGGAACCGCACATATCAATTTGTTCCACGAGAAACGTCAATCTGACGTTTCTCTGCGGACCCTCCTACCGCCGCCACCCTCCCCCCTCCCTAGAAACGTCATATCATTTATCGATAGTTCTATTTGAAACAAACCATTCGGTATTTGACCTTTATACTTCGCAACTAGGCTTCATGAGAACATGCTTATACAGTTAAACCAGTTTCAAATCGGCCTTTATCCGAAAAGCAAAAACGATATTTCTGCTAAACAGCACTATTTATGGATAACATTTTACGTCTCTACATTTCCCTTTTATTTTCAAAAATCGTTTGCCAAACTACAGATTTTTCCTCTAAGAAACCCCCCCCCCCCCCCATCCCCCATATATCAGATTGACGTTTCTCGTGACTCTTTGAACGAACCGATATGTTCCGCTTTCTTAAGGTACCGACTAACTTTGTCTTTTAAGTCAAGAGAAAAGGAGCACTATTTAATTATTAAAAGAAGAAACTATCAGTTCTGAAGTTGTTTTGTCTGGCTGAGTGAATTGTTACATGTAAAACAGTCAGCGTTATTGTGGCGTATATATTACTTAGAATAATTTCGGGAATTAATTTGCTCGCACTGATCATCCAATGTGAAAGATTGGTGGTTACGGAGATTCATTTTAATACTTCATGTTATCTTCATATTATAAATAAATAGTAAAGTGCATGAAATGTACATTACTTTAATGATTCAAAAGTATTTTATACAATATCGGAGCGAATAGAGAATTTTGAAGTAAAAGCGTGGAAAGAACTACTCGCATTTTTTGTAAGAACTCATTATTCTTCAGCTGTTCTTATTTCTAAAAGTACTCCTAAGAATAACAGCAGTAAGAAATAATTCCTAAAACAATGCAAACACAGTAAAAACCCGCGTATAAGAACCAAGATTTTAAGAACCTGTTAGGCTAAGATTGCCACATTAACCCCCTTTTACATAAGAACCTGTCTGAGCCTAAAATGCGCAAGTCAGGTTGTTATTTTCAGAAATTCATACGATAGCATAATATACAAATTTCAAAAAACATCTTTATTTCAGGGGCCGCGGAGCTATTTTGAAAGTTGGCGGTGGGGGAGGGGGGGAGGGGCTGACTAGCAACTCAAGAGTGGGGGTTGCTGAAAACACTTTTTTCTGTAACTCTATAATTTTCAAACAAGTGGGAGGAGGGGGGGGGAGCTGAAGCCCCTCCAGCCTCTCCCCCTCCGCGGGTCTTGTACTTGTTTTGTTTATGTTCGATAGCTTTGTGCAAAGTGCTAAAATGGTTTGTATACATTTAGATTAACATGGATTAAAGGGATTTTTACGTTAACGCTTTTTTCTTTATAAGAACAAACTTTATGAGACCACCCAGGCTGAGATTAAGCTAAATCTTTAAGCATATGTATGGGAAAAATTAAGAACAACCCCAGGCTTAGCCGAAATTTACTGGTTCTTTTCTTTTGAAAATAAGAACCCGTTTAAGCACAGGCAGCCGGCCCAAGCTTACCTTTTGTGTTAACGGTTGTATTGCGCGATTTATAAATAATAAAGACTTTGTATGGGAACTGCTGTATCGAGTGTCTTACAAGGGCTTTCTGTGGGAATCCACTCGATTTCTCGAAAATATATGATGAATGTTTTGAAAAATGAAATAAAATTGACCTGCCTCTTGTTTAGCTGTTATTTGTCTGTTCTGTGAAGTTTGGGGCCATTTAGAGCTATTTTGAGCGATTTCATTTATATAAGATCCTGCTTAGCCTAAAGGTCTGGCTAAACTAGGATACATGAAGCGCGCCTACATTGCCGCGTGCTACATGTATCCTGAATGTTTCTTTGTTTAGCTACCGCGGAAACACTGTAGCGCGTGACAAAATTTGTAGCCGAGGCACAAAAATGTTTCTAGGAAACATCAGAAACATTTCTTCTATCCCTACATGTCGCTCGATTGTAGCTTGCATGTTTAGCCACCCCTGGACACATGCTGACGACATTTTGGCTACAATGTAGCGCGCTACATGTATCCTAGTTTAGCCAGGCCTTAACTTAAAAAAGGTTAGGTTTCTATACGCGGGTGCTTATTGTTTACCTTACTTGTGATCATCAAGCCGCGGAATAAATCGCAATGAAAGATAGAATTTAGATTGATCTCAACATGCATACTTGGAGTATTTGATTGCTCGATACAGCCGAGTTTGAGGAAAATAGTAGAATTGTTTCAAGAAAAGTAAATTTTGACATTTATATATCCAAGTCCCAGCCTGGATTGTTCTTACGTTGAGTCTTAATTTTTGGCCAAGTTTGAGCAACGTTCTTCTTATAAAATTGTTCTTATAAAAAGCGTGTTTAATGCCAGTTGTTCAAGGTAAATCCAACCAATATCTTGCTTTGCCCATCTACGCTGTGAAGACGTCGTCTTCGTCTTTACCATATGAGAGAGCTTAAGCAACGAGGACGAGAACGTCAACGAAAACGTTACCAAACAATAGATTTAGTTGCAGAATACAATCACTGCACGCGGGAATGCGACCACCTGGCCACTTTTCCGCCGTCATCCTTAAAAACAAAAAGGGAAAACCTCGGTTGTCGAGTTTTGTAGAGAACATGAACGTTTGGGTACGAATCATTTCTGTCTTATAAACGCAGCTTTAAAAACGAAGCTTCTAATTTTTCATGTCCACACATCTTCAGGCAAAACGAAAAAGAAACGCACGAACTATACAAAAAAGAAAACGGAAAGTTAATAATTCAGCAGTCGTTTTCGTTGACGTTCCCGTCCTAGCTGCTTAAGCTCCCTTGCCATAACTAGTATACAGTACGGTCTTTACGGATTGACCGTCGTGGTCGTAATAAACTAATATTATTGATTTGTTAGTTGTACTCTGGTTCATTGGTGGTCACAATTACAAGCGAGTAATGTCAGCAATCGAACTCATCGGCCAGTGATTTAACGTTTACAAAATAACTTTTTTATCGTACTTGATGACCTTGATCAGTTGGTTGCCTGTAAAAAAAACGACTTCTATTTTTGGTATAATTGGCCGGTGATTAAACTTATACAAACAAACTGTATTGTTGTACTTGATCAGTCATTGGCCTCGGAACAGAACGACTACTATTTTTGGTAAATGTATTGTTGCAAAAAGTTTGAGTCACTGTAATGTTATTTCTTGTTAAAAAACGACTCGATCACTGAATTTGAATTTTTTTTTTTGTTATCTGTTGTATTTTTTTAGATACATGTATATAGCTATGCCTTCACAGCTGCTGTAGTTTAAATTAAGAGTCCAAACAAGTATTATGTCTCATTTAAGTTATGATAATCACTGGAACTGTCAGTGTTCATGTCATGAAACCAAGAAAAAGCCGAAACAGTAAGATCAAGTTCTTACAACGAGTTTGCCAATGGGGGCCTATGATTTGCTTATCCAATCCCCAACCCCCCCCCCCCCCCTCCAACATGCAAACTTTTTACTAGGTCACGCACTCCATAAAAGGGCGCAATGATTTGACTGTGCTTCAGCCATCAGACGTTTTCAACTTTAAAGGAAGTATACGTTCAGCCATCTACGACTAGTACATCATATCATCATGCTCCGAACACTTTGGTATTTTGCTTTTCTGGTTCAATTTAACAGAATTCTTCATCTAAATGCTTTTACAGAAGAGGAAGCGAAATTACTCAAAGGTCATCTTCAACCGCTTGGGCACCAAGGCTTCTTGCGCGATATACAAATAGTCCAAGGTTTTCCAACTGCCAAAGACTTTTATACGAACCATGTGGACAGACCGAAACCTGTGATATTCAAAGGAGCTGCAGTAAGTCACCCTGCTTATGATCTTTGGTCAGATGAGTACTTTTTATCCTTCAAAGAAAGCCATCAAGTGGAGGTTGTTGTGGAAGCTGGCAAGAAAGAAAACAGGACTCGGCTAGGTGATGTGGTCACCTTTGCGTCGTATTTGCGGGACTACAGAGCTAAAGATGTTTATATGGTGAGCTCTGTGCCAGATTTTTTGAAACAGGTACGGTAATCGAGTTTTTTTTTTCCACTGTGGTATCTCTGTGTGACCATTTTTCTCAGGCCCACAGTATGCGCGTTTTACATACCGGTATAGTACTCCCCCTCCCCCCCAGAAGGTGTCCTGTGTATTTTAGATGCACTGATGTTGCAAAATGTTAGGTACATCAAAAAAGAACAAAAAGTGTTGTGGCATATCATTTGTAAGGATTCATGGTATAGAAAACAAAACAATCTGCTTGTAACTGTAAGCGATCAA
>JAOBRG010337637.1:0-14900 GCA_027574985.1 Umimayanthus nakama | reverse complement strand
AAGCTAGAGAAGCACTCGGCTTCGCCTCGTGCCACTCAAACGCTTCTCTCGTGCTCTCCTAACTTCCCGCGTGCATCAACAACTCGATAGACGCACGCCAAACATGGACCATTTCTTAAATAGCGTATATTGCAGCTCGCATTCTTACATTTCAAGTGAAGCCATTGAAGCCAAGCGATAATGATAAAAGTGCGACGTTATACACAATATATCAGTGTAACTTTATTTAGTTTCCAATATTAATTTACCTGTAAGTTAGGGCACTCTTCTAACGCTAATGCCAGTGTCTTTTTTTGTGTTTGCTTCGTTAACAGTGGCTAACATTCTCACAAGCTAGTTGTATTCGTTAGTTTTAATTGCCAACATGGAGCCACACGGGCAATGTTAACGACATTTGGGAAAGTGAGTCGGATTTTTTGCATCGCTTTGGTTTTCTAAAGGCTCATTTATTTAAAACGATTTAGGAAAAAAAATTTGGCTGGTTGGTTTTAGCTGGATCCGATAATTTCGTGCTTTTTACTGAGACGTTTTCGGTTTAGATAGATACACGCTTTAAGGAACAGCTCTGTAAGAGCAGTGATGTTTAAATCTCTCCAAATTTAGGGGCTTTAAATGGTCCTAAAAGTAATTCTCAAACGCTCATCAACTCTTGAAGGACGCTCGCTTGCTCAAGTTAAAATACTTAGTAATCAAATGATCGTGCTTTAACACTGTGCTTGAGAAGTTGATACCCCTATTACGTATACTTAGGAACAAGTTAAGAACATTCAGAGAAGATCAAGCACGAGTTGGCAAAGTCCATACGATAAATACTTAGTTTTTAAATTGGTATTACTAGAATTATGATGTATAGTAATAACAACAAGTTAGAAGCTTCTTGGTGTTGATTTGCCGAAAACATGAACACAAAGCCTTAACCAATATTGTGTATTTTTACAAGATTTGTAGAGGCACAAAATTGCAAAAACGCTGAGTATTGAGAACAAGTTCGTTTTAATTCATAAGAATCGAAAAGATTTTCGTAAGAAAATAAGTATTACCACACCCGAGAAATATTTTAAAAGACTAATGCCGGTCATTACCATTCTGCCTGTTGTTGAATTTTAATAGTGGTTATATTTAGTTTACAATTTGAACTTTAAAAAAAGAAAAATTTCGCACAATTATTTGGTTGTTCGTGTTCTCTCAATAATTTTATAGCGTTCAAGCAACACGGCAGGTTTTTTATACGTTCGTTTAAGAAAACTTAACCAGCAGCAATGAACCCCTGATAAAATTGGGGAAACGCGCGCTCTGATTGGCTAAAACACCGATGAACATCATTGATATCAACTTATGGTAGCAGCTGCCACGCTTGCTTGTATACCATATATCTACACAATCGAATCCAGTTTGTCTGGATTCAATGCTTTACTTTTCTTTTACCTTGCCAACAAAATCAACTGTCAAATTATCAACAAGATTTGTAATTCAATATAACGATGTACCGTATATAGTGCATTCAGTTCCTTTAACCGTCTTTCCAACATTTACAATATTTTTGTTGAGAATCCATCGTCCCCATTTCGGGAAATTATCTGGCTCCAAGAAAAACTGGTGGATTTTGCAGACCTCCACTCTTCTAACATATAAATTTATCTGTCAGTTATGAATGTCTTATGCGTGGGCATATACTTGGTCTTGCACATCCAAAATAATGTAAAGCATGTTTTAGTCGCAAAATAAAGCAAAACAAAACAAAATCTTTCCGTAAAAGAAGTCTTTTTTTCTAGCAGCCTAACAACAGCACCTGTTAACTATAATCCTTAGCAGCAGGCAAAACAGTTGAGTAAAATCTTTGTTCAATCCAGCTCCAAAGAATATTTATTAGCCAACCCAGGGATTTTGGACAAAAACTCAAACCAAACGGCACATACGCGTTTTTGGAAATTTATGTACAGCTTGCCAAAATGCATTTGCTGCATCATCAAGCGACTCGGTTATAAAAGATTACTAAAATAAAAGATTTCTACTAACCGGCCTTGAGTGAAAAAAAAATGAGAACACATTCTATATAGATACAGACACAGCAGATTCACAAGTTCTCTCGCAAGTCTAAGCAAATCAGATGAACTTTCATCAACTTTAGTCCAACTTGAACTCGTTCAAAGTCGAAGGCAAATCAAGATCGATTTCAAACTCGTTTTGTGCATGTATGAAAATGATGAAAAAATTCGTGCTGTTGTTTGCAAGAAGTTAGAGTATTCACTGCACTGGATGTATGAATGAAATAACATAATCATATATTTTTCATGTCAAAATTAACTCTGTTTTATTTATTTTTTGACTCAGTTAACAAGCACATATCTATTCTGGTACGATGAGGCAAATAACGCTTCGTTGAGAGAAAACAAGCGAATAGTAATATCTTACATTTTCACCTCGGTTTAACTAAAAATAGTTATCCTTATTAAATGCCCTTTCAGGCAGTTGTGAAATCAGATGTAGGAGTTTTAACTCCCACCAACTAAGGTTTCTCTTTGCAAGCAAATAAAAACTGAAGGAGTCTTGTCACCAGAATATTTTTACTACTAAAGTTACTTCTTCCATTTTGTTTAAACAGACGGTGTTCAAAATCTTGAGAACGGAAATTAGGTTTTCTTCTCAATTTGTCTTAGCTTGTTGGCATTTACAACAAAGCACCGTTTTAAAATGCGTCCATTAAAATAAAAGGAAAGAAAAGGAACATAGTTGCTTTATTGAAAAGTGTTTTCTACATCTCGACAAAATTCCAACAAAAAATGTAGCAGCAGGAACTCTGTCCTTTTTAACCCAATTCAGATGGAATATTTCAGTCGCCATCAGATATTTATTAGTTTACCAAGTAAGAAATATACGTTTCTAAGAAACAAATGACCGCGTTGCACTTACTTTGCCATGATAAAGAAAAATTAAAGGTTAAAACTGTCGATAGTTTTTAATCATGTATCCGACATGCCAGTTCATTTATTATCGTGTCGGCAAACTATATGGATTATAAGTTAACACACATGTTAAATTACTTCCCCAATTTAGTCAAATATGTATTTTGTCCGTAATAGGTCTTATCCCGATGAACACACCAGTTTTCCCCACAATTTATAGATCATGTTTCTTTGCTGCAACAGATAAATACTCAGATCGGTTAGATATTTAACAACCGATTTGGGAAAACTTTTTGTATGTAAAAAGGGCGGTTTTGTTTTATTCTTCTGTGCTATTTGTATATATTTCGCTATGCAAAACAATGATTTAAAACAATTTAAAACTTAACAACGTTTTGACTTGTAGTTTTAAGTGATAAGTGTTCTTTCAAATAAAACCCACAACTTCTAGAAAGCGATTTTTGTCTTTTACGTGTTAATTTTCTCTTTCACCTACTTTTACCTAATTTCTTTTTCATATCAACAACTATTCGCCGCGAACGTGAGAATTTAACATAAAAGGAAGGAAAGTTTGTTTGCTAGTCAATATATATAAAAACTCGGTGTGAAACACTTCGCGAATGACTTTAAAACACTTTCAGTATTGCATACGACTCTCTTACACGCTCGAATTAACATTTCTTTATTCTTTCACCATCTGTTGATATCCCCAAACTAATACTGAAAGATACTTAAATTGCTTGGGAAAACCGACACATGAACACGGAAAGTCAGGAAGTTTCAAGAACCTGTTATCTTGATGAGTTTTTTTGGCAGTGTACGTTAGTGACGTATGTCGAATTTTTATCCTTAAAACAAACTGAGGGATGCTTAAGGTAATGATAACTCAAGCGCGTTCTTGCCAAAAAACAACTCATTTCACTGGTTTAATTACGCAAGATTATTTTTAGTCTTATTATTAGCAGGCAGTACTCTTGATTGAGCACTAAATCAAATTGCGTGTGTTTTGGTAAGGAGAGCAGCTCCAGCCAACGCAATTGGAACAATCAACTTTAGAACCAATCGCAACTGTTTTGAATTCGAGCGTATTTATGAAAAGCTGAAACAGTTTTGTTATTAAAAAGATTAGAGAAGAAAGATGACTAAGATTCAGAGAGGCAAAAGGACGGAAGTTTTGTTCAATTTTTGACATATTTGAGGGCTTTCCTCCAAAATCACGTGTGAACTTAAGTTTGCCAATCCACGGAAATTATCTCGTTGCAAATATGTTGTTTTAAAATCATAAATCGCAAGGTAGCAAAAATCACCCAAAACTTGTTATTAACACAAAAATATCGGTTTAGCAGATGAAAACCAGCCATAATATTAAAGAATTTGTAAGTTAATGAACGATAATAAACAACAGACCATTTAACCTTCACCCTATATTTCAGTCGAAGATCAAGAACCGTTGAAGGATACTCTTAATTTCGTGGAAAATTGAATTATTTACTTTTATCTCAGTACTTGTCTACACACAAAACATTTGCGCTATTCCAACCCTAATTAGCGCGTATATATTCTTAGTGATTGGACGTTAGCACAAAATGTGGTTAAAGTAAAATCGGTCTATTTTTGTAGCAATTATATTTGAATACTTCTAAAGCCAATGAGCTCTCAACCAAACAGGCATTGATTGGAGAGTTAGGCAATCCCATCAATCCTTCAATGAAAAAAGTTGTTTATAAGGCACGATATATATCTCAGGCCACTGCACAATTATCTGAACAATTCTTTAGAGCAGAGCTGCTTTAGCAAAGTTATCCGCTACCTCAAAAAATGTCTTCTATAAAGCTCCTTTTCATCTTGGCTGTTTTGACAGTATCATGTAAGTAAACCCAAAAATTTTTCTCAGATTTTTGTTCTCTCTCTTGCTATCTTTGTTACCCTTTCAGATGTTTATCAAGAAATTTAGTCACCATATTCATCAGAGAGACACAACAGCAATACAAGCAAAATACTGTTTCTAAACGAAACTCGCCAAAACAGTTGTGACTTTTCGATATAGCTGAAAAATCAATGTGTCCTCACACACAAGCATGATTGAGTGAATGGAACAGTGAATAAAACTAAGTTGTATTTTATAAAATTTTGCTAAATGGGACGTAAAATTATAGTCTTTCTAAAGTAAATCAATTCTTCTTACGAGAATGGAACTACAGATATGACTTGTAGTTATGGTTTTGTTAATCTGAAACGTTTCTATTTAACTTAGTTTTGGTACCGTTAAAAGCGTATTCATGTGTTTTATTGTTTTATTTTACTTGTGAAGCGACAAGAGAAATATCTTCTTTCAAGACTTGAAAACTTTTTTACGTACCAAGGATTTCCAATATGCTTGGGAAAACATTTTTAAACTAAAGAATAGCTTTATCCCAAAACATCCTATCCATTCTTAGAATGAAACATCCTATCCGTTCTTAGCTTTTAAGCAAATTGCTTTTCTTATTTTGTTAAACACGGATAGTTCATCTTCATTTAGCACATAATTAGGTAGAATAAACGCTGTGCGGACCAAATCTTTCACACGAACAAGTGGGCAGGTGCAAGTAACGGGATTGAATGTCTCCTTCAATTATTCAAGCTCTTTAGTTTTGCGGCATATATCTGAGCTATAGTTATTACGAAGAGATGTCATATTTAGGTATCAACTCTGCGCATTTCTATTTGAATATAACATGTCCATCGTCAATCTTCATTTTTAGCAGTAAAAGTAAACCTGATCTTCATGTTCGGTTAACGTCAGCACCAATCTCTTTCAAGGTGTTTCTTAAACGTGTAATTTTTTTCATTTCGGAGATGTTTGATAATTGCACTGCAAATCATGAAGTGTTTCTATGTTCAATGACCATTCCCATCACTTCGTTTTCATTTTTTCCGCTCTGCCTTTGTCAATATGCTCGGTAAGCAATAGACTGTGGCAAGGAAACAGCTTCTCCGAAAACTATGGCAACTTTGTTATGAGAGATTTTTACCGTATTTAAATAAAGGATTTAACTACATTACCACATTACATCTAGCTGACATCTTGGTCTATATGTAACATGACGAACTCACTTCAGTTCAAGACCAGAATGACCAATATTGGATATATCTTATTTTGGAAATTTCAATCTTGGGGTATTGCATTTTCTGCGTTCTGATTGGTTCAATCTTCCAATCTTGCTTATGTAGTTGTTTGCCTTATACGGAAACTGTTAGCACCAAGTGTTGCTAAAGGATGTGAGTGAGTAGCTAAACTCGAGGTATTTAAGCGATAAGAACTTCTTTATACTACTTTTTTTTTAAAAAAACAAATTATTCCATGCGCACTTGTTTGATAAGAAATTTCTTTGCCAACTCGATGCTACTCCACGCCTCGTTGGCTATTTACCATCTTATACCCGACACAAGCTTAAGGAATAAGTGCTAAGTGAAGGCTCCGTATGATAAATAAAATATTAACTTTATTTTACTTTACTTTACGTTACTCTACTCTACTCTACTCTACTCTACTTTACTTTACTTTACTTTACGGTACTTTACTTTACTTTACTTTACTCTACTCTACTCTACTCTACTCTACTTTACTCTACTTTACTTTACTTTACTTTGCTTTACTTTACTTTACTTTACTTTACTCTACTCTACTCTACTTTACTTTAGTTTGCTTTACTTTACTTTACTTTGTTTTACTTTACTTTACTTTACTTTACTTTTCTTGACTTGACTTGACTTGACTTGACTTTGATTTACTTTACTTTACTTTACTTTACTTTACTTTACTTTACTTTACTTTACTTTACTTTACTTTACTTTACTTTACTTTACTCTACTCTACTCTACTCTACTATACTCTACTTTACTTTACTTTACATAAGAAGATACCTTTTTTTCCAGTTGTGAAAACTGCACTGCTCTCTTACGAAACCATATTAACAAATTTTTGTTAAAGCTCTCCAAGTTCGTGAAAACTAAAAGTCTCACACTAACTCTCAACCTGGGTACATTCTTATCTACCTCTTCTGAAGGGGTTCGAGTAATGAAAACAAAAAATAAAAGAAGCAGTGGAAACAAGCAAATGAGAGTGAATGATGGTTAGTGATAGTCATGGAGTCACTGAGGATAGAACAACAGAAAAGGACAAAAGAGGATGTATGGTGGTTGTTGAAGTAGATGGCACGTTGGTTGTGGGTGAAACGAGGAAAAAGCAACGGAGATAGACAAGTTTGGAAATTGATGTTTATTGATAGTATACGTAAAAGTGTTGAATGCAGGTTAAATGAGGAAAGAGCAACGTAAATTTACAAACGAGAAAGAATGATAGTTATTGGTAGCGACAGAGCGTTGATTGTAACATAAGTGGATAAATTAGGGTGAATGTTAGTGAGAGAGAGTTGATTGTAGGTGTACTGAGGACAGAGCAAAGGAAATGGGCAAGTCAGATTGAAAAATGGTTAACGATAGTGACACACACTTATGGGTCTCATAAATTATAGACACAGACAGACGTGCGACGGTACGTACGTTTGAGAACCTTTACATCGACTTTGTCCTTAATTTATGTATATGTTTAAATAGTTAAAACATAACATATTTACACTTAAATTCAATGTAGACATACACACACATCCATCACATACGCACATATATATATATACACACATACAAACGTTAGTGCATACATACATACACATTCACATACATACAAAAATAGAGACACACACACTTTTCAACGGATAAACACGCACATACATGCACACAATTAACAACTATACCCTGAAGTGGAGGTGAATAGTGAAATATATTCTACCGAACTGCGAAGCAAACAGGTGGATTTTTGTGTTTGCAAGAGTAGCTTCTACGTTCATTTGACGAATTTCCTCTTCCGCGACAGTGGCAAAACGAGCAGCCATTTTGAAAATTTTGTCTGGAGGTGAACATCCTAGGGTATATCTGTGTCTGATGAACTAACCAGAGAGCGCGAAAAATGCTATCCACCTGCTTGGCTAATACAAACTACACATACACTTGTTCACTTACTTATTTTTTACTTACTAAGATAGAATAATTTTACAAAACACATATACTTCAACACAGTTTGCATAAATTACTCATTTCTCAATACTTTCTTCTCACACATGACAGTGGCGATGCCTCACACAAAGAAACGCTCGGGTAGGTGACATTATTTGATCACCATTGTATTACTCTGACTAACAAATTTTAAGAAGCATGTATCTTCCCCTTCATAGGTTAGAGAAGTTAGAGACCTAAGTATTCCGGAAGGCTGATACTAACTGTTCAAGAGCTCTGTTTCTACAAGCTTATATATCCCCCTAACTTTTCCTCCACTACCAGTGTTAGATTGCTGTGTGACTATTATCATAATTTTAAAGTTGTTTTGGCGGACGTTTGCTCAGGGCAGCCACCAAATATGTCTTTGTTATTAATGCTGTTTAATATTGAACCAAACTTTCCACCGGTTTAAATTGAGCTACTGATTCTTCTAATATAAACCCGATATGTACACGCGCAACGTGTCCCAATCGTGACCAGCGACACTGGCAACATCCAGTTAAATAAGATCGCTTGACGTGAACCCGTGCCCGGGTGTTTTTTGTATCGTCCTAAGCACTTCAATAACACGTAGAGGTAAAAACAAGCGTACTTTTTTTTCTTTTACGGGAATATGTTTACTAGAGTTATACATTTAGTTTCAGCTTCCAAATATTCTTGTATTCGTTTTGACCTTTGAAACGATCTCAATAATTTTTACTTCTGAAAAATGGTTTTAATGAAAATGGTAACTGATAGAAGCGTTAATGCTAATGCTTATGGTATTGGTAATGGTAGTGGTACCGGTAGTCTTATTTGTAGTGGCAGTACTGGTAACAACGGTAGTAACAGTATAGTAGCAGTAGTACTAGTAGTAGTAGTAGTAGTAGTAGTAGTAGTAGTAGTAGTAGTAAAAGTACTAGTAGTACTAGTAGTAGAAGTAATAGTAGTCGTAGTAGTAGTCGTAGTCGTCGTCGTAGTAGGAGTAGTAGTAATCGTAGTAGTACTAGTACTAGTAGAAGTATTAGTAATCGTAGTAGTCGCCGACGTCGTAGTAGTAGTAGTAGTAGTAATCGTAGTTGTCGTAGTAGTACTAGTACTAGTATTTATTGGCATGCTAAAATGATCTTTTACATTGCTAAAGCATTTACAACAGTAACAAAAAGAAAAAAGGAAAACTTATTACAATACATAATGAGCTATTATTTATGATGTGCTCAGGGGTAATGAGTTTCGTTTTCAAAGATTTGTCTATATAATTTATTAAGTAAAATATTACTGATTCTATATTTGAGCATAGAATGTTTTCTAACATGTTTTCTTGCTCAATGTGTAAAATGGTGTTTTTTAATTTTATTCAAGAATGCCTTTCTGTATTCAGTATATTATGTGCATTTAAATAGAAAGCGTTATTCGTCTTCTACTTCATTTAGGCTGAAACACTGACAGATTCTATTCTCTCTAAGCATTGTTGGCTTACAATATCTTTGAGTTTCAACAAAAAGCGAATGACTGCTAATTTGACGTAGTGTTTCTTCACTTGGTTTTGAAAATTTATTGTTGTATTAAGATATTTTTCGGGTGAAAAATCCTTCTTAATTTTTTTATAAAAGTTTAATCTTGGTGATAGTAGTAGTAGTAGTAGTAGTAGTAGTAGTAGTATTAGTAGTAGTAGTAGTAGTAGCAGTAGTAGTAGTAGTAATAGTAGTAGTAGTAGTAGTAGTAGTAGTAGCAGTAGTAGTAGTAATAGTAGTAGTAGTAGTGGTGGTGGTGGTGGTAGTAGTAATGATAATAGTAATAGTAGTGATGTTGGTAGTTATAGCTTTAATGCTTGGGGCGACAGGTTGTTCCAATTCTCATTTCTCTTACGGTAGAGCACTGTTCAGCCCTGACACTAAGACTAATGTCCACTCTGGGAGCCGAGCCGAGTGCGTTGAAGTGTGGTTTTCCAAGACAACAGGGTAAGTTATAGCCCTCTGGTGAACTTCAGTGAATTTGCACCCTTCCTCTAGCTTTTCAGTTACAAACGTCATTGTGCCAATAAGCTCGTGAATTTCAGACCCAAACTATTCTCTTTTCTATCATTAATGAGATTGCTGTATAAAGCCATAACAACGAGTTTTAAATAAAGTAAACAAAGTGCCTGTGATAGATTCGAGTGGCTTCAAACGTCACTATGGTGGGACTTCGAGTCGTGTACGTTTGTCGGTGTATCGGTTGGTCTGTTGATCTATCAATCAATCTTTACCTGTCTATCTGTCTGTTTGTGTTTTGTCTGTTGGTTGGTCGATCTGTCCATCGATCTATGGGTCAGTTCTTACCGTCTGTCTGTTTATTTGCCTATAATACTTCAGTCTTTTTCCACTCTTGTTTTTGCCAATAGATCCTGTGTGTAAATGCCCCGTGTGTCTAATTTGGAAATATTATAACTAGTCAGTAACCAATCGATTCTCACATAAAGAGCACGTACATCACTGATCGTCATCAACCACTACATGGTGGACTCACAGTAGATGTTTTCCATGTCCGTCTGTTTGTACGATTGGCTGATTTTGTTGTTAATTTTGTTTCAGTTCGAGGTATTTCTGGTTTACCTGGGCGGTGTAAGTATTTAAACTTTATAATACTTATTTGCTTTATATGTAAAGACGTGTACACATCCACACACACGTACACACATATAGCTACCGGATAGAGGCTGACATGCAACAGTGAACCAACCACGACCAAAAGTTGATGTGGGTTGAAAAAGGCTTCCACTGAAAGTTAAATGACAGCTAGAACAATTGATCTCTAATTGAAGGTGGGAGGCGTGTGGAAGAGGTAAGGGAGTGGGTTGTAGAGGGAGGGGGGGGGGGGCAGGATGCGGCTGTTGGAGAAGGTGGGATAGTAAGGGAAGAAGAGCTACAGTGCAACCCGATTTATTTGTTAATCTTCGGCTACAATGTAGTTTCACCCTTTTTACCTTTTTTCCGAATTGTTTTTTTTGAGCATTTGAAACTTACTCATTTCAGTTTTCGCCTGGATCAAATGTACAAAAAAAAATTGCTTTACATTATATGGTGTTTTCTGTTACATTACATTAATAACAGTAAGCAACTTTAGATTAGATTAGATAATTATTTGATACTACATTAACTAATAATAATAATAATAATAATAATAATAATAATAATAACAAAAATAATAACAATAATAATAGTAACAATAAATATCTTGTATGAAAAGACATTAAAAACAAACGACTTAGGTTACAATAAATAGTTTATATTTGTGTTTTTTGTTCGTGTAGTGTTATGTTATGCCTCTTCTGATATCATTACATTACTATAGTGTAACAATATCATTACCTATAGATATGCTAACATTTTACTAATTTATCTACAGTCAGCGTTGTCAAACGTGGTGCTTGTTGTGGCGCTGAATGCGATTACTTCATCCAAACCATGGGTATCGACCCCATGTCTGTCATCTGCCCATCCGAAGAGTAAAACGTCTGCTACCGGTTATTCATTAGTACTTTAGAACCATATCAGTCTTGTGTTTTAACTAGAGCTATTCGTAAATATTGAAAAAGTAAGGAGTTTACAGGAGATAGTCTGTTTCCAGTAGAAGTACTTAAGGCAGCCCGGAGATATTAGCTATGTACTGTCGTACTTCGACTGCTTCAGATGCAATTTAGATGGGGTATGTTCTGTATGCTTTGAAAATCTGGTTTATTAAGAAGCTTCAATTCCTTACTAATAAAATCATTGAAATACCTTTAAGGTAAAAACATTAAAAACATAGTCTTTTCAGTTTTGTCACTTGTTCATTCGCGAGAAAAGGCTGAAAATATCCAGTCAAGATCCTATTGAGCATGCGTGGACGGGCCATTGAAACACACAATCGATGATAGGTTGAAACCGGCTGAACCAGTATGGCTCGTCCAAGCTCATTCCTGCTCAACGGGACTTTAACACAATTTCACATAAACAATCGAACGAGTGCCAAAAAAATATTCTGCATTCTGGGAAGTGTCAGAAATGTTTTCAATACGATAACCGCGGGGACGGTAACATTAAAGTGATGGGTATAAAACTAGATGTCATTCAAGCTTTCATCCAGCACGCATGTATGAAATGTTTAGTCTGCTTTTAATTTCATTTCTAGCTAGTTTCTCTTCTTCGTTGTCAAGTCTATTAAAATGTTAAAAACAAGTACAAACAAATAAACACATAAACCACTCTTTTCAGTTTGTAATCTGTGTTGACATTGGTTTAAAATGGGGAGGAGCGAAGGAAAGGGAATTTTTCTTCTCTACTTCCCCATTCCCCTCGCTGCTCGCTTCGCTCGCCGACCCGTTTTCGCAATATCGCCGCTCGTTTCTCCCATCTCGACTGACTGGAACGCAGGGCTACGCTGGCTAACCCAGTCAAGTCTGGAGACAAATTTCATGATCCTTGCCATAGCATTGTTAAAGAACACGAAAGCTCGCAATTAGGAACAAACGAAGAAAGAATTAATGAAAGCACTATTTTTTTACACGATAACGAAAGACATTCGTAGACTCTGTAGCTCAGGGAACTTGATAGTATGGTTGCTCAAAAGGGGTGATCGTTATAATTCCTAAAAACTAGGTAAAGGTTTAAACCCACTGGTTGCTTTTCTTCCTTATAGAATGATTTGGGATGTTTCGTTTGCATACGTTTATGTCCATTTTACGGTTTCTGTTCTATACTATATATGACTTAGGAGCTTCTGCATATATATATTTTTCATATAAAACGTGTTGTTTAGATAGTGTTTTTTTCGAAATACTAAAAAGTACATGTACATGCATTGTATTTTTTAAGAAAATCAAGACAAAAGCTAAGTCCTAAGATTAAGAAAAAATACTTGATTTTGAAAAAAATTGTATATGGAAATCTATATGCCCGCTGACTCACTATGGAATTTTAGAACACCAAATACAACAAAAATCTAGTTTGTTCAACTTTCTCTGTTACTTCAAACCCCCTTCCAACACACAGACCTGTCCCAGCTGTAATCATAAATTTCTAAAAGATTTTCCTTAGGACGATAAAAATTGCTAAGGACTCTGTTGTTCCATAGAAATGCTAACACCTGTTAAAAAAAACAAGCTTGAAACTCGAAGCTTCAAAAGATTAATTGCAAATCTGGGTGTTTAGAAAAATGGTATGTAAAGCCGATTAGAAGAAAAATATCCCGTTGTAAATAATGCTGACTAGATGAAAAAAAATTAACTAACTTTCGGACAGCCAGGCTGTCGTCAGTTCTATCAGCAAGTCAGCTGGTAAAGGGAAGAAGAAGCCCAATGCTATAGCAGCAGAACAGTCCCAAACCCTGTTTGACAACCAAGCAGACGAAACATTGCCCAACTTCTCCGTCAGTGTCAAGACAGAATATGTCCATGACGCAGCCGAGGAAACCGAACATCCCGTGCCGGAGGGTGTAATGCGCAGGTTGCAGGTAAAAAAAAATAACTGTGAAAATAAATAAATTCAGATATAATATCTGAATTTATTTATTTTCACAGTTATTTTTTTTTGACTTGCAACCTGCAACCTGCAACCTGCAAATTGCACCCTCCGCGTCCCGTGCGGCCAAAAAAGGCAGAACCAGAACCCACCTGAACCAGAAGCCAAGCGAACCAAACACCAACGCAACGATCTGAAAGGCCATCTGCAGAAAAGCAAAACCGCAATTACCAAACTGCAAACGAACATTGAGAAACAAGAGCAACAATTGATGCAGATCAAATTTTCAGGAAAGAAATTATCAATATAAAACGAAACGCAGGACAAGAATTTCTTAAGTCGCTTGTCAGATTTCACTATAGAAACATCGAGCGCCTTCAAGGAAAACTGAGAGAGCAAAGCAAACCAAAGCAAAAGGCACACAAAGTTGTAAATGGGTCGCATCAGTCTGAGCACTCGGCATAAGTAACCAGTGTGAATGAAAGCGATGTAAATAGCTTAGAGTCCCTCCAGAAGCAAGTGTTGGAAATGCAAAAACTATTGTTAAACATGAAGAGACGCTCTTTGACACAATGATATATAAGGGAAACCGCTTCAAACAACAAGGCGTTCTTGACGTGCAAACTCACTTCAAACCAACTGAAAAATTTCCGAATATACACGCTTCAAATCCAGCCACCCGCCAAGTGTTAAAAAGGGTTTTATCAAAGGCGAAGCACTCAGAATTTAGAGAACTTGTTCTTTAAAAGAACAGTGCGAAAGTAATATCACCGGTTTCAAAACTCGTCTCACAAACAGAGGTTATCCAGAAACCTTAATCACCAACACTCTGGCTGAAATTAACTTTGACAATAGAAAGGTTGCAATGAAACAAGAACCTATTAAAAGCACGCAAGAAAATTTTGCTTTTGTCACCAAATTTAACCCAGCAGCTAGAAATATCAAATCCATAATTATGAAGAACTAGTACCTTATCCAAAACCAACCAGAACTTAATGTTATTTTCACAAAGCCCCAAACCACTGCGTCCAAAAAAAGCACAATCTCTCAAAGACTTGCTCGTAAGAGCAAAACTGTAAAACTCGTGCTTTTAAAGAAACATACCAAAACCAATTAGGGGCATAAAACTTTAATAACAATTATGAGCAAAGTTGTGCGGGCCTATCAGAAACGAATCGTCCTGGGAACGAAACGTCATGTATCCACCAACCTAATACCAATCCTAATACCAGATAAAACTCCTAGTGATGGACTCCTGGTCTTGTATTATGTTACCAGTGTGTCTGCAGGAACAAAGTATGTGCAAAGCTGTTTCCGCGCGCCAGCGTTTGCGATGTTAAGAGACTGAAAAAGTAGGGACTGCTACAACAACAACAACAACAACAATCTTTATTCGACCCAGAAATTAATACAAGATAGAAATTACATATAGAATACAAAT
>JAOBRG010337626.1:0-14900 GCA_027574985.1 Umimayanthus nakama | reverse complement strand
GGGGAAAGGGGGAGAGAAAGGGTTCGAAAGTTGAGCTGAACCCCAAACCAAAAAAGTTACCGATTTTAGGCCAATTTGGTAACCTTAAAAAACACAACTATACAAAACATGGTCCCCTAAAAACACAGTGTTTTATATCGTTCGTCATTCTACTTATTCATGTTGTTAATTTATGTTTCATTTAATTTACAGATATACTTCACAATAAATGCAACAGTCGCGCTTTTCTACCGACATGTTTAAAGCAATTATTTTAGTTAAAAGCACAAACTGCCCCCGGAACTGCCATAACATCAAATTCATACCCTAAAAAAATACACAGGCTCCGGCAAAAGCTATGCACAGCTTCCAAAATTGATCAGTATCCTTAAACGTTCGGACCCCCCGTCATGTTTTTCCGGGTCTCCCGACCCATGGGCTTTGGTCAGTTGTTTTGTGGCGTTAGCTTAATTGCTGAAAAAATATAACCGGCTGTTCCATTTAACTATGTAGTAACTAATTTTTAAAATGTTGGTTCATCTATTGTAGTAGCAACATTGGTTAAATGGTTATAAATACTGGTAAATTGTGCCATGGCATTTGCTATTGATGATACGAAATGATCATGACATGCTACAACGTTTTTAGTTCTTGGGAGAAGGAGGGCTGTCTTAAAGTGGCAAACCCTCATGCTGTTAATATGTTACGTTTTGGATAAAAAGTATTTGTAATTTTTCTGAAACTAAAAGGCCATAAAAATCAAACATCGCTAAAATTTCACATCCCTTTGAAAACGCGATATTGTTAACACATGCTCTGGCTATTTATAAATAATCATATACAAAAGTTTCACATGGTACAATTCCCTTAAGTTTTGGCTGATTGAAAAAAATGTTGTTAAAGCACTTATTTCGCTTGGGGTTGTACTTAAAATACGGACCAATGAGCGTTTTTTCAGTACAGCTTAATATGGTGTCAAAATTGGAAATAAAACAAAGCAAGTCAAACACCATCACCGGAAGACGAGCTGTGTACAACTCATTCATCAAGTTCCAAGGCTGTGACTTTAAGTTCTAATATACGTTTTGCTTACTTTGTTTTCCAAACTCAGCATAGAGCGCACTGAGGAAGTATACACATTTGACGCTGGTTGAGATGGCCAAAACCGTACTTAAGGTAACTACAAATACGTTAAAATATAAGATAGGTTTTTGCGTATAACAACTTTTAAGTTAAAGTTAAAACTAGAAATTACCAATGGTAATGAGAGTGCAGCGAGTTACGTTTCTTTTAAGTTATAAATTAAAACTAGTTAGAATTAGGTATTAAACAAAATGCATTTTGAACAGGTTTTATATCGAGTATCTACGAAAAAGCAAAGGTACTATATATATCATGCAACCGCATATTGTTAACGGGGTTGCCACGGTCCTTGAAAATCCTGGAAAGTCCTGGAATTGGCAAAAGAAAATTCCAGGCCCTGGAAACTCCTTGAATTTGGGTTGCAGTCCTTGAAAATCCTGGAATGGGCAAACGTTTTCACCTTTAACTGCAAAAAGTAATTAAATGAGTTGTTTCTCAGAGCCGGACATAATACATTAAAATTAACATTGTTTGAAAACATAAAACGGCAGCTTGATTTTACCCAACAAGAAAAATTTTGTTAAGCTCATTGCTGAATTAGTATACAAAACAATAAAGCTTTTTATTATTTTACAGTACATGTGTGTTTTGTCTGGTACAGAAAGTCCTTGAATTTGCTCGAAAGGATCCTGGAAAGTCCTGGAAAGGTCTTTGAATTTCACATCCACTTAAAAGTGGCAACCCTGTATTAACTTAGATACGATTGATATGAAGTGTGGCTAATTCCAACAGGTATTATATAATCGTGGTCAAACATATTTTAAAGCTATGCAAGTAAAACATAAACGGAATCAATAGTTTATAATAGTTATACATACATGCACAGTCACCTTTAAACAAATAACTCGTGGAAACTTAAATGAAACATGGTTTTTGTATAGTAGACGCCTATCAGGCTGTATTTGCTGCGAAGTAAACAATTAGGTAAAATTTTTTTGAGGTAGAACTACTTAGTCGATAGCAATCATCCGAGGGGTACATGCAGCTCAGGTTTCAAAAAAGGTTGTCATAGTCAATAGTCGATTCTAGAACCGAACGGAACTATTGGTATACAGTTGTAATGAGCGATTACGCACCAGCGAAATTTGCTGCTGTGTGGCTGTGCCACTGTGATGAACCTTTCACTCTAAAATTTACAGTCGATGCTAACGTGATGCTCGAACCCCACAATTCCTTTCGGTTCAAGTATCGACTGTTGATCATGACAACCTTTTTTAGAAATAGCTGTATACCAAGTGGTTTTGAAATTTTTTGGGAACTTTAGGTTAAACAGTCATCAGAAATAAAAACTTTTCTATCAATACCTCACAACTACTCTTTCGCCAACTATTGAAAAAATATAACTGTTCCACAAGTGTTAAACTGAAGCAGTATTGTCACTAGGAGCGACAATGCATAAAAAAGGTCAGCATTGGATATTTCACTTAGCTTTCTTAGTATCAAGTTAAAATAAGTACCCAGAAAAAGTTCCAAATTAATGATGAAGGTCACTTGGAATATTTTAGCAGGTGACCACTAAATTTGAAAATTACAGAGTAAGTTAGGTGACCATCTATGTTTACATGGAAATGTCACGAGAAAACAGAAAGAAACTCACATAGATATATACGACAACAAAAGAATACCAATAAAACAAATGTTTTTGTAAGAGTTTCTGGCACGCTTCTTTGCACAGGTAGCAGCAACCTTAGCTGCGTTGATTGTCGCTGCACAAGGATTAGGAAAAATACAATCCTACATTCCCAAGAAGTACTTCAAAAAAATCCCCCCCATACCTAGCAACCTGCCTAACCTAGCTGACCTCTGCAAGGATGTACCTTTGGTAGACAGTGTCGCAAAGGGCAGCGGATCAGTAATATGCCTAAAAGCGAGTGAAATTGACCTGGAGAAGCAGCTTCAACAGTCCGGCGGATTTATCAGAAGGTAACTGATTTAATAAACTGTTTAAGTTCGTTTCACAGAACTTGCGGTGGACAAAAATATACTAACTTACTGAAATATTAAAATGTAGTAAGATAAACCAAGCTAGAAATATATGATCGGAGACATAAACTGTGAGCTTATCAGTGCGGCTCAGAGAAGGGTTTTGAGACTAAACTTCTGTTTACCAGAGTGCTTGAACTCAACAGAGCGGGCTACATGCGTATTGCAAATAGTAGTGCAGAAGTTTAGTACAGTCATAAAATTCACAGTTCTCAACAAAACATCAACAATACCAGAAACTACGCATGCGCAACCTAAATACCAAGGAAGTTGCAGCATTGCACAGCTGTTTACTTTTGTATTTTTACACATTAAATGACAAGAGTACGACGTTTTTAAAAAGCTAATTTAATTTAAAACAGTTTTAGCAAGTTCTCTTTTAGGGTAGTTAGCAAAACCTTTCAAAACTAAGTTTTAGTGCTACAACTGGGAACAATCTATCGCCGTAATTCAACGTATGAAATATGTTTATGTGGGTTGCCAGCTGTTTTTCGATCATTGATAGTGAGTAGGTCAATGAAGCGATGTACGAGGCCTACGACTTGCTACAAGTTCAGATTTGACATTAACATGCCACTTCATGAAACGCGCGGTGCTATGCTCTAAAAGCTATCCTTAGTATTTTGCAGAACAAATGTAAAATAGGTAATTTTGAAGTTGTGGAAATTATACAGTACTCTTTTCAGTGGAAGCCATGCCAATCGAAGATGGCCGCCATCCTGAGAGTTCGAACAAGTTTATACTAACTTCAGTTTAAATTGAGTAGTGAGTTATCAACTTTTGAAAGAAAAGTAAAGCAGTTGTAAACTTTTTTTTTGTTTTGATGCAAGCTTATCACTAGTGGTTGTGTAACTCTGAATTGTGTTAATCCTTTACATTGAAGCTAGTTCGGTTGCATTCAGTTTGTGAAAACGGTTTTTCCTTGGGGTCTTTATAAGGTGTGATACATTGTCTTTTCACTTTCGTCTGCGTTGACTCTATCGAAATCCAACAAAAGTGTCCTTCATTATCAAAGTATATTCACAAATCTCTTTCCATTATCAAAGTAGTTATTTACAAAATAGTCCTTTCCACAAATCTGTCCCAATTGATAAGATGAATTTAACAGTTTTTTCCCGTTATGAGGGTGATATATTCACAGATTTCTTCCAATTATCAAGAAGATACACACAGACCTCTCCCAAAGGTGATATCTATAACCCCCCCCCCCCTTTTACAGGTAATATTCACAACTCTCCTCCATCATTAAAGCGATATTTACAATTTTTTCACCATTGATGATATTTACAGTTATTAAATAACACAAATTACAACTAGTCATTATTCAAATAAACTTACAATCTAACACCATTCAGTTTAACTTATTAAGATGATGTTCGAAATGTTTTCTCCGTTATCAAGGTAGTACTTACGAATATCTCCCGTTAATTAAGGTATGTTGGAATAACGAACACAGATCTATGTAACTTCACGGATCCATCGTCCTTCGTATCTTCGCTCAACATTCCTCAGTCGACCGCAACACCAACGCCGATCAAGCAGTCACCAAAGCGGGACAGCACCAATGCAGAGGACGTTTCTCCAGCCCACCGCAGAACAAAGAGATCTACAACGACCTCGCAACTGAAGTGTATCGGAAAAGCTACTAGAAATGACGACACAGGTTTCTTCTCCATGTGCGATCAGTGTTGGGCAATCACAACTTTGGAAGACAACAGGTTTCCCAGGCAGATGAACGAGGTGCTTTGTGGGAGGACTGGGACAAAGGATGCTCAAGGGGAGCCCGTATGTTGGCAAAACGTGGGACGGTGCATCCAAAAGGTGATAAAACTGGATTTCTTGCGATGGGATGGCGAATATGAGGAGACACCGCAGAGCACTGCTGCGCAAAGAATTCTCCGGCAGAAGTTTGTATCCTATACACAGGAAGTGAGGTCTTGCTGTGAATGTGAGCTCCGACCAAACTTTTTCAGTGGAAAGTAGATGTTAAAACTAAGCTTGTATCATGATTACTTGTATGACCTTTATATTTTGGATGTCAACTTTGCAATTTAGTACAGAGTCAAACGTCAAGTTGTTTTAAATTGGTTTAAATTTTGATTACAACTGAGGCGTGGATTTCAAACGTTTTATGTAGTTTCCTTGTAAAATCAATACAAAACAAACTGTTTCATTTCGAGTTTTAAGACTTTGGTCACGAATATATAGATGTCTCTTCAAAAATAGTAACATACTAATAACAACTTTGTGGAGACAGGTTAAGATACTGTGGCAGCAATGGACAATTCTTCTTCGCTGGAAAGTAAAAATGAAAGAAGAGTTTCTACTAAAGGCTGAAGTTGTAATGTTTCCGGTGTTGTCGAATTTTGCTCTCGCAATTACGTATTCTATTTAAACAGAAAAGGTGCGGTTTTGTGTTTAAAATATCAGAGAAAATACATTTCCCCGTCTTTTCTACTTTATTAGTGACAAACTAACTGAGTAAAAACTTTTACAGTTTTCCCCGGCAGCCGCAGGCAGTACAGCTAATCTACGCGGGCCTGGGTGATTAAACTAAAAAAGAGTATAAGTTACTTACACTCACAAGACAGGGAGACAAGCAGTTTTTGTATATTAAGGTATAAAGTGACTAAACAAGAATGTACGGTCAATAATGAAGTTATTTAATCATAAGTATTAAGGTTTCCAGATCAATATGATTGTCTACATGTTTTTTTTTATTTAACTAAATGAATGGTTTTTCGTCTTATGCAGTAAACTTAAAAAAGAAGGGTTGGACAGACATCCTCTGTTAACTAACCAAGTTAGATCTATTTGGGGTATTGATCTTTGTTATATCATTTATTCTCCCAATGTTTTGTAAGCCAAAAAGAATCTTCACAAGAAAATGGGGAGGCCCGGGAGCTAAGCTAAGCAAAAGGGACTAGTGTTTCGTGAATCAAATGAAACAATTAGGCCTTGAAAAGAAGGATCGAGGTTTGGGTAAAGTAATGGTTTAATAAATCAATCAATCAACCAATCAACAAATCAATCAATCAGATAATCAATCAATCAATCAGTCAATCAATCAATCAATCAACCAACCAACCAATCAATTAAACAAATTAACCAATCAATCAGTCAATAATCAATCCACCCGTCAATCGATCAATTAACCAACCAACCAACCAATCAATCAACCAACCAACCAATCAATCAACCAATCAATCAACCAATCAACCAACCAATCAATGAACCAATCAATCAATCAATCAATCAATGAACCAATCAACCAACCAATCAATGAACCAATCAATCAGTCAACCAATCAACCAATCAATGAACCAATCAATCAACCAACCAATTAATGAACCAATCAATGAACCAACCAATCAATCAATCAACCAATCAACCAACCAACCAATCAATCAATCAACCTACCAACCAATCAATCAATCAACCTATCAACCAACCAATCAATCAATCGACCAATCAATCAATCAACCAACCAATCAATCAATCAACCAATCAATCAACCAATCAATCAATCAATCAATCAACCAATCAACCAACCTGATTTATTTCAGCACAAAAACTTAAAGCAACACAAGCTCATCAAATTTTGTACTACAGTACAGACAAAACGTTTTAAAAGACCATAAAAAAAATCCCTATCGATATCAATAATCTCAGCCCTTCCCTCTCATTATATTCTTGATTTTTTGATAGGAGAATTGAAACTTGAGCGAGAAATATGATACAATAATACTACATAGTTCTGATGGTGGCTGCGGGAGCGGTTGAAATTCAGTAGATATTTTTAGATTTTATATCATTTCCTAACTGTACTTATATTATCTTTTTAAAATTTAGATCAGTTACAATCCTCTTTTTACTCAAATAAATCACCACAATACAACTATAAATAAGCCGATTAACAATAGGTTTGTATGTATACAGAGTTAGAGCGCCTAATGTTCCTTGATTGGTTAGCTGAACGGCACGTGCAAGGAAGTGTTAACTCGGCAGTTACGAATCTATTGGCATACAGTAACACGCATATTTTTTGTAAGTACCAGTAAATTTTGGCCGAGCCTCATTGTTCATAACTTTTTAGGAAATTTCAGCCTCAATGGTCCTTAAGCTATTTATGTTTTTAAAAGTACTTATAAGAACAACAACCGTAAGAATTAAAGAACTCCGAAAGTATTCCAAATATACCAAACTAGTGTGATCACGAAGCTGAATAAATCGCATATAATGGAAATTCGATCGAACTTAGCATTCGGAGTACTAACGCTTGATAAGTCGAGCTTAAGGAACGTAATTCAATTTTATTAAGAAAAGTAAACCTTGTATTTATGATCCCAAATCGCAGCCTCGGTTGTTCTTACGTTGTTCTTAATTTTTGGCCAAATTTGAGCCACGTTGTTCTTTTATAAAAAAAAACAACAACTTGGGCATCAGCTACCAAGTGTCTGAGCTTGAGGGGTCTCACCCTTGCTCGTGACAAGACTCTCCATTCGTCAAGGGGGAGGGGAGGGAGGGGGGTATAACACCGGAACCTCAGGCTCTGTGAATATCGCGATAGTCACCTCGACTTCGTCTCGGTTACTATTCGCCGATATTCACGTCGTCTTCGGTGACTAACTGTTTTAAAATTGTTCGCGATCCCTAGGAAAACTAGTTTACCTCCACCAAAGAGCATCACCTTAACTTGAAAGTGTTTTGGTCGTTTTCTGCTTGTATTTCAGTATCTTTTTTTTATCAATATCTAACATCGACACAGATCTACGTTGCCAATATGTAAGCAGAGGGGTATAAAAGAAAAGTTTCCGAACGGGCAGATACTGTCCGAGAAATGTATCAAAGCTAACAATACTGTGACACAATGTAAGTTTAAATCTATTCTTTTTAAAATTAGTTGGCATTTTCATTCAATAGCCATAGTAGTTAACTCGACTGTGGTTTTCACACGAACTTATCAAAACCCTAAACTATAAGACTGCCAAAGCTGTTGTACAGGACCAAGATTATAATCAATCCATTTGGGGAATACCCAGGTTTAATATCAAGACCCTATACTTTCGGTTGCATGCAATCTAGCTGGTGCATCCCCATTTCACAGCAAGTTTCCCCACAATTTTCTCTCAAGCTCTGAGTTGGTCAATTATATACTGCATTTCAGTGTTACGTATTTAAAACCACACATGTACTAGATCGAATATAAGAGACCTTGTAAGGGTAATTGTCACTCAAATAATAAGTCAATTTTTAAAAAAAACAACTAACATCCATGTGACACTCACTGACTTGTCTCTTGTTTGACTATTTGTCTCCTTGTTCAATATGTGGTCATTCTGTCCATTATATTTACTGAGATGTGTCCGATTTTGGATATCTTCGTTTCAGTGGTATAAGGTATGAACGACTATTTCCCTTACAAAGTATCTTAAAGTCGACCCAATATTGCGTTACGTAACATTAACTATAAATTGCAGACCAGCACAGACCTCCGGCGAATTCGAATACCGTCCAGTCTCCAGTACCGTAAATGTTCCAAAATCTCATCTATTTGTATACTTTTACCTACTCTGTGCAGAACACTTAAAATCTTTGTTCCCTTATCAGTTTTCCTTTGAAATTTTTGTTGCCTGAAAATCTAAATTCTTAGTAAACATTACAGTCCTTTCTTTCTACGTACACTCGTGTTCTTAGTTTTCTGAATTAAGTTATAACGAGGTGTATTTTCACGTTCGATGAAGCTTACTGTTATTAACCCTTTAATAAATCGTGAAGCCCTATGGTCAAACATATATGGTTCGGTGGGTGGGGAGTTCGTTGAAACCCACCTACTATAATTTTCAATAAGTCTAGTCATTTTTGCTTCAAATTTGGTATAATTGTTAATAAGATTTTCCCCTTCAATTTGTATTAATCACGTGCTAATTAAACCGTTGCCATAGTTGCAAGAGCCACAGAATGACGAAACTTTGCCGAAATTGCTTGTCTTTCAGGTTTTAATGTACCTACTTAAATCTGCTTTCAAAATCAGCATATTAAAACCAATGAAAAATAAAAATGAAGATTCTATATTTCAATGAAAATCCACCTTAATTGGAGATTAAACTAGTAAAAACGATAAATTACAGGTTACATATTTTGTTTTGATAAAATTCGAGTTAATTTTCCGTGTTTTAATACATTTTTCGAATCGTAAAAATGGGTGGGTAGGTCAGACAGAAATCACTTCAAAGCAAGTGTTGACTAAAAAGTTTAGGGGCGAACCAACTAATTTTTTAGGGGTGCATGATGGTATTTGAATAATATTTTTTCCTGCACTAAATGTTAACAAGGCAGTCATTTTTTCCAGTCGAAAAGTACGGTTTCATGAAGTAAAGCTTATAGAGCATGCATGAATATTAATTGTTTCCTTTCGTCTCACTCCTCCCTCCACCTCCTCCAGAAGCAAAATGGTCCGCTCCTTAGGAACATACTAAGTTGAAACTGATATGCATGTGTTTTTTATAGACGTACGGTAAATGCATCACTAATAAGACTGATTGCTATGACTACTAACACAAGTTTACGTAAAGTACAACTTAAAGAACCATGGTCGTGTTCAGCTAATTCAAGATGACAAACTTGCAACTCAAACTTAGTGTTACGTGGTTGTAACAGTATGAGAAATATATGGAGTGCCAATATCACAGTTCCATTTGTATTGATCTCAAAGGCGGATTTCTTTGTTTCAGCCAATGAAATCACTAAACAATATGCAAAACAAACTACCTATCTTCGATTCATACTGTTACCGGTGCAAAGCTTCAAGTAACAAGGACCTTCAGTTCTGTAGAAACAAGGAAAGGAGCTTAGAGGGGTGGGATCCAATCGGTATTGGATGCTCATTTTTGTCACTGAAAATGCATAAATTCATTGCAGTCCCATATCAACTATAACTACAAAGCCTTATCTGCACAAGTTCGCATATGTTTGCATTGTTGAAACATCTATTTATATTATTGAATTAATCAGCTGAATATATCGTGAGTTATATACTGCACATAATAAGCTATTAGCTGTGTCAGCTAAAAACTTGGAAACTTTGTTTCGATCAAAAAGGCCCTAAACCTTGCGACAAAAATCTTTCAAAGTAATTAGAACTCGTGTTAGGTCACGGTTATGTTTCCTCACGCAACTTAATGTGATTTTTTGTTTATCAAAAGAATAAAAAACTAAGTAACCTTACAAGTAGGAAGTTTTACAAACGCCACATTTCCGTAGCGTGTAGCGGGCGGGGACCCTCGGAAGTCTGATTTCTGAGGGGCCTGCTGCAGAGGAAATACGGCACCTAATTTGGAGACTACAGGATATCCTGTCAAGCATTGTTTAAGTGCGTTTTAACCAATCAGCGTTTAAGTTAGCTTGATGTACAAGCCTCAATGAAAATGACTATAACAGCTAACGGGGACGTACAGTTGGCCAAACTGTTACGAGGGCCTGATTAAAGGTACCATGTTCTCAGACAGTGTTCAGTTAACTTATTGCCAGCCGATTCTCAGTAATAAGTTAGATTTCTTAAAACAGATTACCAGATATCAGGTAAAATTATCCCTAAATCTCAGTAGTCAGTTAAGATTTAAGGCGATTCTCAGTAATCAGCTAACTCCATTCAGACCCTTTGTTAAGGGCGTCAGGGCCGATATACACCCTTTCTTTAAAGAACATGAGGTTGAAAAATATCTAAAATTTAAGAACATTGCGGTTGAGGGAAGGCTCAGAACTTTGATTTTGGATACTGCACAAGATCTTCCGGAATAGTTCCATTTCTCGGCAAATGTTCTTAAATGCAACATCGCCTTTACTCTTTAGTGTTTCTTGCCGGCCAGAGCGGCGATTAATTCTACAAAACGTTTCTGTGCTTCCAATTGGTTTGTAACATTGAAATCCAATACTAGTGCTGTTATATTTAAGAACGTTTTAAGAACAGTTGATACTTAAATCCTCAAAACGATAAGCTTCAGCACAAAAAAAATCGACGTTCTTATACTAACAAAGAATATACAATTGATCAGAAAGTACCAATGTGGCAATAACGACTAAATTTTTTTCTTATGGTATAAAGTGAACGATAAGTTTGCCTGATAAGTTGTCTTGAGTTCACTTTTTTTCATAAACTGCCAAAAAAAATGATCAAGATGTCTGCGGTTCTCTATGGATTACCTCGTTACGATGCCTGCATTTACTTTGTACTTGGCCTTACAAAAACTAATTTTCCTTCTTTTAATACTATATGTGCGAAGAACAGATGTAAATCGTATTTTACAAGTACTACTAAAGGTTCAGTATACACCACATGTGATTACGTGATGCAGGTATTTCGAGAGAAGACTTCTTCTTGTTGTATCTGATAAATATTTGACGTTTTAAAAAGCAGCACAAGATACAAAACTTTTGGGAAGTTTGCTAAAGTTGACATTTTCAAAGTAACTTCATTATAATACAATATAAAAATAAAAGTTTACTACAACGGCTTCTGATAATTTGCACAAAACCATGTTTGTGGCATTAGAAAGTCTAAGAATTTCTGTAATCTAAAAGTCTTCAGGAGAGTCATTCGACCTTCAATAGGAAAACGTAACACAGAAGATGCTGAAACTAGTTCTTTTCTTTGTTGTGTTATTTCATTTTCCAGCTTTAAGTGCTGGGCGTCACATTCAAAATATATTTTTGTCTTATGCTCACTGTGCCGTCAACACTTTAGGGCTCAAAGTCCAACATTTTCAGTCAAGTGCATTTGTTCACTATTCAAGTTGTTTCTTTCGTTCAAGCGCATTTCGTACAAATGCAGTTGGTTAAAGACAATCAACTGTCAAGTTTTTTCTTTGACAAGCTTTCCCATGACAACTTTTATTTTCTTGTCTGTAGTCAAGTTTTCCTTGTCACGTCTCCTTCAGTCCTTTTTTAAAAACTGGCGTGCTAGTGTTTGAACAAGGAGACTTTTCAAGGAAACGTCGACAAGTAGCGAATTTTCCCCGTCTGCATAGAGTCCACAAGGAAAGTCTATCGCTGGCTAAGACAAAGACTAATCACAAAAAATACTCCTCTGTATGTTAAACGCAAAACTCCAAATGAATATTTCCTTTCATGAACACGAAGAATAACAACTTGTCAAGGACACTTGTTCGTCCGTTTTAAGTGCAACGTTTTTCGCCTACGGACATTTAGTTTCAGTACTGCTCTGTCCGGTTCTATATTACACATACAACCAAAGATATACTAATTACTAAATTGCTAATTACTAAATTGCTAATGTGGTTAATTGAAATGAGGCCCGTTTTTGCATAAGCTTGTTTAGACAAGCCTCATTAAAAAACTTCCGTGCTAATGAATAAATAGCCGTGACACGCTGTCTCTCTGTCTAAAGTCAAGGCAGAACTGCAAAACTCTGCAATTGGAGTTTCCACATCCGTGTTTCACTTGCTACGAAACGGTAAGTTGAATTTAAAATGGCTTAATGTTGAGACAAAATCAACTTATAGATAACATTGCAGTCACAAACTTCTACTATTGAGTGAAAATACTGCAATGATTTGCGATGTATTGGCTTAATAGTTCATCGTAGTGTTTGTAGTCAGTTACAGGGCTGATTCCAAGATACAACTGAATTCGATTCTTGATTGGTAACAAACAATAAAGAATACCTTTTAGTTTTCGACGAAATGGACGTTTTAAGTTCTAAATTGAGCAGAAATTTAGATTTCTGGAAATGCACTAAAGACTGCTAAGATAGGTTTGAAGCAGCTTGATCAACCCGATTCGGGTTTCGACTGTTCAAGTTCTATGGTAATTTTCTTGAATATTCGAACGTTACTCTTTCCATGGATTTTAATAAGGTCTAAAACACATAATCACAAGGCCGCTTGGCATGATTCTATTTCAAAAACACCATGCCAAAGTAAATAAATTATTTGATTTGATTTGCTTGTTAGGTTTTGAAGATTTTTAGTTACCACTGATGAAGTTTGCGATACAACACAAAAGTTAAACAAATGATTGCTATGCTTAGAAAAAATGACAAAACTAATTTTACTTCACTCTGAATTGAGAAAAAAGCATTGTTAGTAGAAGTGTACACTTTCATTACCAAAACTAAAGAATGAACTATTTAGAGGCCGAGTCGAAGTAACTTGACTACCATACACCGCGTGTCCTGTAACATTAAGAGCTCTGAAGCTATGAAATGAGTGCCCTTGACAATGTACTCTTGTAAAATTAGCATAAGCTTACACAGGGGTTGCTGTGGCAACAATTATATTGGAACAACACAAAGATTGTTTACGAGTAATTTGAGAAAAAGTGCAATTACATGACTCCCTTGCATGACAAGCAAAATAAAGCAGTCTTTCTCAGTAAAACTATCAATGCTGTTGAAAAGACCGTCTTAAACCAAGAAATTATCTCTAAATACTTTTTGCGTGTAGTTCCTTTTGTAAAAAATAAGTATTAAAAGTGAAGATAATGCAATGTAGACGTACAAATCTTAGATATTTGTATAGCTGTATGCAAATTTTTCATAACGGGTAAAGAGCAGTATTTGGGTAACTCAATAGAAATGTCTTTGAATAGTTCTACTTTTTCATTGTATCCGTATACTGACTTCTATTGACTTAAATAGTCTTTCGTTTTTGCGACAACAGCCGAATGAAAGAATGAAAGTGATATGTTAAATTATATTTAATTTTTCAGATTTGGAAATTCGTGCATAACAGAAGCGTCAAGATATTGAGTATGAGTGCCGTAAAGGTAAAGCAGTCAACTTACAAATTAGAACATTAGCTGTAGTTTCCGCATACTGACGGGAATAGCTACAGAGTTGTTTATTAAAAATTGGTTCAGAGTTGCTGCGTGATTGCAATTGCGAACTATGCGAAAAAATCAAAGTTTGTGACTAAATCTACAAAGTTAATACAAGGTACGTTCTTTGGTCAAAATATTGTCGATGACTCCGTTAAAACCAAGACTGGGACGAGATCCATCTTCAAACACAAGTGCTACTTAAAACAAATTTAATCCCAACATACTCTAAAACTCACTTGGTTTTGCTAGTTCCTCGTTTTGATACCTGTTTTGATGTGTGTTACTCAGTTTAAAACGACCCAAAATAAAATGTATAACCACATTTTCACAACCTTATTCCCTTAACTTTTCTCTTTATGTTTCGTTAGCAAAGGTGTTTTAAACTTTATTTTGGCAAATTGTTAAAACTGCAGTAATTAAAAAACCTTCTACGCTTTTTGTATCAAGAAAATACAGTCCCTAGGCTAAAAAAAGTGCCCGTGAATTGAGTTTGAGAAAAAATGTGAAGCTTTGAGAGCAGTTTTTCATTTTATCCAAATTTATAATTTATTTAAAGTTTTCTGAAGTTGAGCAGTAGGACGTGAGAAATGCACTAAAAGTAGAAGAAGTTCAGTTCATTGTAATGTGTTTGCATTATAGAATTTTTCACCAGTTCCATCCTATTTTCCTTTGTAACTCTTCCAATCTTGGAAACCAAGTTTTTGGCCGTTTAATTGCAACACAACTCCGAAAAAAAACCCAGCCTTAACTGCTTGTCAGCGGTCACAGACTGTTAAAACATAGTGCATCACGTGATCGATTCTTATCAATGGCATCGCGTAGACTGCGTAGCAAGCGCAATAGAAGGTTAAAGGAGGGGGGTAGAGAGAGAAGAGAATATAGGTGGAGGGGGACTGGGGAGGAGAAAAGGCAGGGAAAGGAGCTCCTTTCCTTTTTCTCCTCCCCAGTCCCCCTCC
>JAOBRG010337615.1:0-14901 GCA_027574985.1 Umimayanthus nakama | reverse complement strand
AAAAAAAAAACCTCCCTCCCGACCATAAAATTTCTTAAAAAAGGACGCTAACCATTTTTTTTTTTTTTACTTGGCCTAAGTGTGATCGATTTAATTTCACTGACTTAAATTTATTTGAGTCGTCGCGTTTGGAAGTTAATGCTTGATATCTTTTTGAAGTACACTGGATTGAAAGCAATTTTTAAAACATACAGACGGTAAAGTGATTAATTGCTATTGACTGATTTGAATATGATTCCATATGCAAAGAAAATCGAATCAAGACTACATGTAAAATTAATAAAAAGTTGACATTTTGTACTGACGTCATAACTCTATATCGAAAACACTTCCTCGAAATTAGAATTTGTACTTTTTTTCTAATTTTCTTTGTGGACTCTGTTTCAGGTGTGATTTTCTTTTTTGTTTTGCTTTAAAAGAAGTTTGCATAGCTTCTTTAGTTTAGTGAAATGCATTCATATCAGAGTGTTTTTTTTAACAATGTTCAACCCTTGAAACCTTCTAAGAGAGCCTGAAAGGCAGTTTTTTGCTTGCTTGGCTGCGGGTTGTAAAGGCTTAATTTAACCGAAGTAGGGTATAATTTGTCAGCTGGAGAAGTGTTTTTAACGTTGCTTTTTAAGTTAAGTATTGAAATGAACAGCGAGAATAGTTCTGAAACAATTTGATGATGGTTTTGTACGAACAATAGCATAGTTGTAAACACACGTCTCGCTGCAAGAAGGAAGGCGGGTTGGATTCCTTTTAGGTCGATGTGGTTTACAATTGGGCATTGTGTAAACAAAATTTAGATCCCCGAATGGTCATCCTAGCCACAACAACCAAAAAATAAGAATAATGGTTTAATTTTCACTCAGCTGACACGGTTACATAAAACCAATTGCCACTGAGGGAAGCTTTAATCGCCATCAAGATCACAGTGCGTCGGTGGCTGAGGGTCTCGCGTTTTTCCTCGGTGTATATAACTTACGGTCGATTGCGGCTATCAAAGAAATGCTCGTGGGCTTTAAAGATTTCAGAATTTGTTCTGCTTGGTCCGAATGGTTTCCTGGTTGTCACTGTTTGTATTTACACTTTGTCCTTGCTCTCGTACATTCAAGGTATGCTTACTCACAGTATTTCTATAACACTATATACATTGTTTCTGATCTTTGAATCAACTTTCTCGATATTAGCTGATGCCATTTTTGTGCTTTTGAAACAGCTATACTAAAATATACCGAAAATGTTTGACTTAGTTTTAAATTATTTGCCCACTTAGTTATATTATACAAAATTTAGGAATTATTTTTCACGTTTCCAGTAATGATAAGTGACTATATTTTTTAACAGAGGAAGGCGTCTGGATTTGCTTTTCATTTGACAGTGATGTTCAAATGGTTTCCGCTTGAAAAGGAGATTAAGTCGAGCCTAATGGAAAAGGAATACAAAAAAGCGATCTACCAAGATGAGAAGAAATATAATATCTTTAAAAAGAAAAAGATTGTCCCTAAAATTGGATTAAGTAGAGACCTTTTGTTGAGTGTTTTTCGCTTTTATGTTTACTAGACATTGCGGCTAAGAGCCTTAGTTGGACATATACAAACATTACGACATTTTATGCCAGAATGTGAACTGCTATTAAACCTTACCCTAGAGACACCAGCGGCAAAGGCAACTCTACTGTCTCCAGGCAAAAAAGCATTTGCATTCATAAAATTTCTGGCAAGAAATCTTCGTCTCCTCAGGATGAAGTAGAGATATGCAGAGAAGAAAAATGGCGGCCTCTACACTTCGCTTTGACGATCCTGTCTACATGCACTGGCTTGAAGGTGGCCGTATACGCACACGATGCCCGCAGACTGTTCGCTTATAAGTCTTGATAATAACATCAGTTTATCGCGCTCTGTCAGAGTCGAGGACACAAGTCAACAAACTGGAAATCCGTCGCGTCGTACGTGCGAAAACGACAAATTTATTTTTAAAATAAGCTACTTAGCATATAGAGGGTTCTTATAAAGCTCGATAGTTTTTGACACGCTCAACTAATTCGGTTATCACCATGATTTGGAATACTACACTCTTTTTTTATAAGAACAAACTTTATAAGAACACCCAAGCTGAGATTTGCTCAAAAATTAAGAACAAGCTTAAAAAAATCACCAGGCTGCAATTTTGATCAGAAAAACTAAAAAAAGTATTTAAACGTTTTACACAGAAGAACATGAAAACAAAACTTGTCAGAATTTAGCTTGGTCATCGGGCTCTTGAAAAGTAATAAGCAAGCTCGTCACGTTCGCGGACACTGTATTGACAGTTTCAAGTTTTTTTCGCTAAATGAAACAATAGCAAGTCATATTTCTTAGTGCCATTTTACATGTATTGTTCCGGTCACCCAAATCACTATTTAAAAATATCAGGAAAAAAGAATAATTTAAGAACAATTTAAAGCTGAAATCGCCATAAAGGTAAGAACAGCCCAGGCTGAGCCTGATAAAAAAAAAGCGTGTGCTAGTTTGTTACTTCAGTAAAATAATAAGTTTCGAAATATTTTGGTCGAACGCGTCCGTGGCTCTAAATAATAATAACAACAATAATTTAATAATAATAATAATAATAATAATAATAATAAAGATAATAATAATAATAACAATAATAATAATAATAACAATAATTATATTAATAATGATAGTGTTAATAATAATGATAATAAAAATAAGAATAATTATGATAATAACTATAGCGATATTAATTATATTAACGACAGTAAAGATTTACTGGCACTTTGAAAACAATGTGTTAACATCAGTGTGATTCCAAATGAACTATATACAAAATTTATAAAAGGAACTGATGATAGCTGTAGCATTAAATCCACTCTGCTTTTATGGATATTTGAACGATCAGACAAAGTTTACAATAAATTTGATGAAACAAGAATTGACTTATTTGCTAGTTACGAACTAAGTAAATCTCCATTACTTAACCGCCAAATTTAGCCGACAGTGCACGATAAATATACGCATTTTCGTTTAGCGAAAAACTGATTTACTTTAAGAAAGAGAACTCGTACCACAACGATAGATCATCCAACTCCGGTTTTTCTATGTTTGAGTACTATACCAAGAAATTTGAACTCCGACTAACTAGAGGATTAGAAAGTAGTTCCGGTGCGAAACAAAACAAAATTCGTACATTATCGGATGATTTTGCTGAGAGGGGGTTTGGGAGCTAAACATAATGCAAGCTGAAAGGGATCTAGACTCTGTTTTCGAAATAATTTACTTCATTTATATTGATATTTATTTATTTAAAGCAATAACAAAAGTTAAAGATCCACCGTTCTCACGAAGCTTTTTTACCCTTTAGACACTTGGGCCGAAGGAAAGCAAACAGAGTCACTCAATCACTGAACGAAGACGCGACTGTTTAAAAGAAGACTTTGAGGAAAAACCTTCATTTCCAATGAAGAAGACAACAGCTTCGTGTAGTTTTGATCAGAACGAAAACGTCAACTTGTCTCCCCGGTCAATTGAAGACCCTACAGTGAAAAAGAGTTTAGGTTTGACTGAAGAAGAAAAGGATCGATTGTTGTCACTTTTGTTAGCCGAAAGCACAAAATCAGTTCATTCCAAACCACCGTCTCCAGTTAACCTGTCGCATAGCCACATGATGTTCGCCCCGATCAACCCGGCCAGCGGCGCCTCGACACCTGCATTTGTGCCGGTCCCTTATCCAGTTCCAGCAATGGCCCCTCAGCCAACGGCCTCGATATGGTACATGGGCCCTAACACACCTGTGGCCTATGCCCCTCAGAGTATGTTCCCGCCGCAGTATCGCGAGCCAATGAGCCCCAGTATAAGTTCTAGTCACTCCTACTCATTCGACCACAACTGTGAGACAACCGAAATGGAATTTAAATCCAGACGAAGGGTGAATTCAAGCCCCAGTTCAGGGTCCAAAAACACCGAGGCTCGCAAAAACAAAGAAGAGAAGGTCCGCCGAACTTCAGCGCCGGCTTATAGCAAAACATCTCGGATCCCTCGACCAGTGTGGAATGCTTCTCCTGTATATTCACGCATACGTACAAACACATCGCCAGCCTTTAACAGCCAAAACATTCACTCAGACTTTTTGTCACAAGAAGCTCACAGCGAAATATCGGACGAAGGGTTTACTGAAGACATCCGTGCTAGGGGGGGTTCCTACTCCAGTCGAGCAAGCTCCGCAGGGTCCTCAAGACCGGCGAGTCCATTCCAGCAAAGCAGTACCATGGGCGATTCCCGGTGTTCCACTCCAGTTGGTCATTCAAGAAGAAGCAGCAACTCGCGGGAAGGAACTCCTAGTCTAAATCAAGGCGGCAGGTCACGACCTGCAAGTCCTTGTTCCGGCTCCCGATCATCAAGCCCAGTCGCTTCTCTCATCTCTAAATTTGAAGACCTCTCACAATCACAACCTGAGGGCGGTTACCAAGAGAGCAAGTCTACCGCAGTATCATCCATGATTTCTAAGTTCGGTTCTAAGTCATTGTTAAAAGAAGATCGCCTCTCAAAGAAGCAGTTTAGACCGGCTAGTAACCCTGCGGTACATCCTTCCGCGGTTCGCCCGGGACCCGTCAGACCCGCCTCTGTCCAGGACAGCTACAGGAAAAACAGGTCAAACAGGGATGTTGGGTCTTGGGGTCACACCGAAGCTCTCTCAAGAACTTGGCCCGCCGAACCGGCCCGACGGGACTTTCGCTCCAGTGACGAGAATCTGTCTTCTTCCAGTTTCTATGACAACAGTACGTTTTTATCAACCTCGGGTGAGAGTTCATTGTCGCGGTATGAACACAACACTGCGGCTGGACAGAGCTACACAGAGGGCGTGGCACTTTCACCTGAGAACCACCGGAGATTACATTCCTCGCTGGATAACTTGTACAGTAGGGAGGCGAGGGCTAACTCAAGAATGTATTTAAATTACAACGACAGTCTAAATTCAAGTCCCGGCAAACCGCTAACGAACCGTAGGAAATGGAGCTCTCTTGAGAGTATTCCAGTTAGCAAAACTGACTCAAATGGATACGGGAGGCCCCATAATAGTTTGCGGGATAGAAACAGGCCATCGTCACTGGAGAATCTTTCTTCGACCACCTCAAGAGTGGATAATGAGGGACCGTCTTCTCAGAAAATGTTTAGATCTAAAGGGTTATCCTCGTCATTGGGGAATATTTCTAGAAGATACCGCGACCAACAGGATTTTGATGATATTCCCCGCATCCCACGGCGCCGGGTCAACTCAAGTGCTGGACTACCAATCAGTAACTTTTTCAGTGAGGCTTCCAGGTCAATGGAGTTTGGAGAAAGATACAGTGATAATGTCCGGTACAGTGACAATGCCCGGTATCCCACCGCCTACATGAACTACGCTGGCACATCCCCGCCTGTACGGGAAAGTGCTACACGACATCAGGCACATTGTTCTAAGTCACCGGGACTGTCGGAGTTTTCCACAAAGACAAGTTATGATAATCTGTTTGAGACGGTTTCAAGACAAACCCCGGTCGATGTACAGCAGAACATGGAGTCTTCGATAGCTCAACCGAGTTATATGTTTCAAACGCCGGAGAAAGAAAACTCGTACGACAACGATAGATCATCCAACTCCAGTTTTTCTATGTTTGAGTACTATACCAAGAAATTTGAAACTTCGACTAACCACGCAACTAGAGGACGGGAAGGTAGTTCCGCTGCGAAAGATGTGGGCTCTAACTCGTCCCCAAACAAAGTTCGTACATCTTCGGATGTCTTTGCGGAGATGGGGTTTGGAACTGAAAACATAATGCAAGCTGAAAGGGATTTAGACTCTGTTTCGGAGAGGAAGAGCAACTCCAGAGGATATGTTGCTGATAAACCAGTTCAATCGCTAAACGAAGCAACGCAAAGTGTTGCCGTGTCGGAAAGTAAAGCTGGCAAAAGTCAAGACTATCTCCAACGATTTGAGAAGCGGATTTTGCGTCCTGGATCCGATAGTGATAGCGAACTTAGCCCAACAAATCCGAAAGCAGCTCACAAAGCACCGACGAAAACTCCAAATAATTCAGCCTCAAGAGCAAAGTCGAGCCATAAACGGAACCCTGATTCCGATCCACCGATGCACGGTACTAAAGGCGGCACTCGCCCCCCGAGTCCCAGGGCTCGCTCACCAGCAAATTACCCAAAGAAACCAATTACCATTCAGGAAAAGTCCGGTAATTCAAAGACAACAACGGCGAAAACGAAGTCGCGGCCACCAAATTTGAAGCTACAACCTGAGGTTAGCGGAAATCCGACCCAAAGGCATGACGGGAGTTATACTTCTCCTACTGAGAGTAGCGAAAATCCAACCCAAAGGCATGATGGGAGGTTTACATCTCCTAGTGAAAGTAGCGGAAATCCGACCCAGAGGCATGATGGGAGGTTTACATCTCCTATTGCAAGAAATGCAAACATGCTTGCGTCGGAAATTGACGCGAGACCGGAAACCGTAGACAAGAGCTTGGTGTCGCGAGCAGTAGAACCCCGCCATGGTATTTATTTATTATTTGTTTGTTCATATGTTTGTTTGTTTATTTACAAATTTGCCAGCGTCAGTTGAAAAGACAGCAACTGACACTTGGACAAGGAGTCCCCTTCTAGGGCTATCTAACCATATCCAAACCCCCGCCCCCCCTCAAAATTTTTTTGATGAACTATAGGCTTATCCCCCAGTGCACTAAAAGGTTTAAGAAATACACACAGAACCCAAAAAATTACAAGGAATGGAGATACTTAAACAAATACTAAAAGCAAGAAGCAATTTCTTATTTTTTTTTACTGTATCAACAAGAGCACGGGTTGATTTGGCGGCATGGGGGCTCACAGTTTTGTACAGTTTTATGATGTCTACCTCGAACAATCCTTACAGACGGGAAAAGCAAAGTTTCTTGTACTTGTTTTTAAAACCAAACGAGATGTACAGTTAACATTTTAGAACAATTAGGGTCACAGCCGCGGAGCTCAACAGGTTAACGTAAGAGTCAAGAAAAAAGGTTCTCGGATTTACTGGATAAACACCAGCATCACTGCGACCGGACACCCCTGATTGAAAAACCTGATGTTGCCAACATTTAGCTTCACTAAACCATGCATGTATTTGAAACAGAATACTAAGTCTAACAACTCTAACCGTTATTAATTTGCAGGAGATAACCACAGGAAAAGTCGTCGCGGCTCGGATTCTGAACATAAACCAGTCGGCTCTCGACACCACCACGCGAAGAAGCACTCGGACCCAGGGACAAGTCGAAACGCCGACCGCCACTCGGAGCATACTCACGGGTCACATCACTCAGAACAGAAAGCGCACAAGACGACGACGATGTCGAGTGTTTATAACCGGCGACAAAGCACCCCGAGTGTCTCTTCAATACAACAGCCAGTCAAGTTGCCTATTAAAAAAACTTTCAGTAATCCAAACACGTCGGATGTGAACACAGGCGGGGTCGCTATGCCTTGTTCCAGCGGCTCAGCGGGGAAATCCTCATCTGCTAGTGATTTCTTTAATGAAGGTGGGAAAACGAGTCCCCGACCGAACAATGTGCTCCTTCATCAAGGCCGCAGAAAACCTGATGCCCAGATCGCGCCCTATTCAACTTATATTTCCAGTGACGTTTTAAAAGCAAATTCTGACAATTTTGGAAACACGCCCTTGCCTAAGGATAACCACGTATCACAAGGAAACCTTGCTGACAAAAACTTTAACCTTTCTTCCAGAGAGTCAGGCCAAAAAGAGTGCTCCGAAGAACGCCGGAGAAAAACGCGTCTTGGTTCCGATTCTGGGCCGAACAAACCGCATAAATCGTCAACACCGGCGCATCATAGCAGACGACAAAGTACTCCCACTGTTTATTCCCCGAAACAGACAGAAAAACCGCCTGGAGGAAAATCCGCCAGCACTCCGACATCCCCTTGTGTGAAATCACCGAGTGCTGAGGTTTTCCCCGATAGTTACACAGCAAGAAAACAGTCAGCGGCCCCTTTAATGCATTCAGGTGTGAGTTCCAAGCAAGCTCCCCGCACACCTGGCTCCCCGAACCTGGTTCGGTTTTTCGACCGCGTGAGAACTGCATCAACTAAAGGCAGGTCAGGCAGCCCCAGTCCCGCGAGTCCAAGACCAATCCTTAAGTCCACGACGAGTTTTCCTACCCCAGCATCCCCTGCGCGAGTCCAACACTTTGATTTTTCCTTCAAAGACAAAACTCCCCCCGAGTGTACGAACTCTCCTAGTCCTAAAGCAAACTCCCCCAACCTGCCGGCAAACACTAACGCAGAGACTTCGGCTTCACAAGGGAAAAACAGTAAACAAAACACAGTTATTTCGCCAGGGGAAGGCAAAAACAACTCATCCCCTGAAGGTATCGACTTAGTGGCAGAGCCGCGTGTGTTTTCGCCGCGTAAAGGAAAATTTCCTACGCAAAACAAGTTTTTCTATGAACCTGTTAAAAAACCAGCAGTCGCTTTCTCGGCCACGCAAACATCTGGCACCAACCCCACCCCTGTGTGTAGCCCCGTCCACTCCCCAACCCGCACTCTCGTGCGTGATCCAGTTCTCACCGCTAGAAACGTCATAACAGACAACAGCAGACAACAAGTCCAAGCTGAACATCTTAAGGTAGACGCACACGTTAACACCGCTGACCAGTTAGCCAAGATCTTTGGTGTGTCGTCGGGTTTAAAATCATCTACCGGTCTAACGCCGGTTCCCGCAGCTGCTCATGTTTCTACACCAAACGTAAAGTCTAGCATCGAGGGCCCTAAAGAAGATCTGGCAGCAAAGCCTTCGGGGATTGAGGGGCCGGGTGGCAGAAAAATAACAAGCAAAAGTTTGTCAGACATCTTCCAAGAGAGCAAGCACGCGAATAAAAATGGCGAAAACTCACACGTCGCCATTGCCGAGAAACGTGAATCTCTGGGTTCTTATAATGCTGCCTCTAAAAAGAAAGACAAAGAGAGTTCAAGAACCGCCAGACCCGACAGTCTACATGATAAGCACACAAAAACACGCCCTCCCTCGCCAGGCCGTCTTGATTCCAAGGAACTACTTGGACATTTGGTGAAGAAGGTCTTAACTTCGGCTGCGGCTAAACAAACTAGTTCTCCTTCCAGCTTGTTGACAGTCGAAAATACATCTTATGTGGGAGATAAAAATAAGCAAAGGCGCGCGGGCTCACAAGACAGTAAGGGTACAGGAGACGAGAGGCAAGCGCCTCGCATCTCGTCTGCACCACGTGGTAAACCGGTTTCGCCATCCCAGAGTGCCGTGCGAGAAGCGACATTGCCATCAGATAGTTTCAATGAGTTTCGCTCTTCAGACAAGGGACATTCTGGTGACGTATTACCGGTTGTACGTGTGGAACCTGTTCGCGTGTCGAGCCAGCCAACACTAGAGAGTTCAGCGGAAATAGGGGTAAGTCCTATGCACTTCATATAAGCACTGCCTTGCGAGCAAATACAGTTTGACGATACAGACACAGAACAATTAAAGAAGAGCTAGTGAAACGTTCGTGCGCGGAGACTAATTCAGCCAAATAAAGTTTCATTCAATTATTGTTTCTGGGATTGAAAACAGAAAAGGCACAAATGAGCTGGGGTTAGTTTTCGTGGAAAAAACGTCAACATTTTCCAACTATCTGATCTATATGCTTGACTATATATATCAGAGTAACTTTCAGTTAAGGTTAATAAATTCTTTGCTACGGGAGTTTTACTGACGCAAGATGTTGCGGTACAACAAAAAACTGTTCTGTTATGTAAATTAGACTTTTTAGTTTTCAATTGAGTAATGGACTTGCATTGTGACCAGAACAATTGCCACTAAATTTTAAAGAAATTCAATTAGATGATTTGAAGCAAAACTACTTTAGAACTTTTGTTTGCTACGAATTGCGAAAAAGCGGAATAACTTAAAGTTAGCTGACGTTGCTCCATGTATTCTGTCTTTGGTTGTTCGGAGGTTTGCTAGCAAAACTTACAAGTGCTTCTAACTGTTTTTATTATTTGTTTTCGCTAAAACCTGGTTTTTACGAGAGACGCAAAAACACATTAGTTCCTTCTAGATCAAGACCTTCAGATTTGACTACGAGTAAGACTTCTTGGAGACCTTTAGATTTGACTACGAGTACGACTTCTAAGAGACCTTTAGACTTGACAACGAGTACAAATTTGACTACGATTACGACTTCTTATATGGAGCCCTTTTTTATTTGACTACGAGTACGAGTTTGGCTACGAGTACGACTTCTTAGAGACCTTTAGATTTGACTACGAATACGAGTTTGACTACGAGTACGACTTCTTAGAGACCTTTAGGTTTGACTATCAGTACGAGTTTGAATACGGGTACTGCTTCTCAGGGACCTTTAGATTTGACTACGAGTACAAGTTTGGCTACGATTACGACTTTTTAGAGACCTATAGATTTGACTACGAGTACGAGTTTGGCTACGATTACGACTTCTTGGAGCCCTTTTATATTTGACTACGAGTAGGAGATTGACTACGAGTAAGACTTCTTAGAGATTTTTAGATTTGACAACGAGCACGACTTCTTAGAGACCTTTAGATTTGACAACGAGTACGAGTTTGACTTTGAGTACGACTTCTTAGAGACCTTTAGGTTTGACAACGAGTACGAGTTAGACTACGAGTACGACTTCTTATGGACCTTTAGATTTGACTACGAGTACGAGTTTGACTACGAGTACGACCTCTCAGAGACATTTAAAGTTGACTGCGAGTTCGTCTTCTTAAAGGCCTTTAGATTTGATTAAGATTACGAGTTTTTGGTATGGTAAAATTCTTAACACACGTTCAGTATATTCTATCAGTTCTTTTCCAGAGACAATTATTGTTAAAATAAACAATAAAAGAGAACTGGCATTTAAGTGTTTACACACAAAACCACATATCAATTGAATGACTTGAAAACTGTTTTGCAGATGGAGGAAAGCTTTTACGTTGTTTCTGGGTTTTTCTACATGCATACATCTGGGAAATAGAAACGAAATTTAGATTACTATTTAATAGCTGCTTTCTCAAACGTTAGGTTAAATAGTGGTATGTTTAAAATCATTATGTATAACACAAATGGATTTGCTTCATGCCAACGAAAAAACTGTCAGCGAACTCATACTCAATGCTAAGCACATATCAAGATGGAGAAGGGGGTTTAGTGTTGTATTTTAATAATATGTAAAATAACGCGGTTATTCGGGGCTTCCAGTGGCCAGTAGTTATGTTTCAGAAGGGGGCGTTGAGCGCCAAATTTTCTCGCCTCACCTTTACTACAGTTATTTATTGCTGATGATGTTGTGCAATTGGCCAGGTATCTCCGGAGCCCACCCGTGAGAGTCAGATGCTGTCGACGCTGGTGGAGATGATTCAGGAGGAGTTTGCCTTTGACGGTTACCTTGACGACGGTGTTGAGGACGTGAATATGGGTAGGGAGTGGGGCGTGTATCCCACAAATTGGGTTGTAAAACAAAGAATAAGAACAAGAAACAAGCATAGTCAAATGTTTATAGCGTTGTTGATACTAAAGTTGGGTTAACAGGCTCAAATGCGGAAGGGGGGGGGTGTGCGCAGGGGGAAAAACCCACAAGAAGCCGAAACAGTTCGCCTGACAGGGTCTTAAAACACTTATATTGATACAAAATAACTTGGTGATGGTAAGATCGATAGTTTCAATGCAATTACAGCAATTCGATGATCGCAAGTTTTAAATTTTTTCCGCATGTACCTTTGGAGCCCCCTTAAAGCTTAATGTCTTCGGTACTTGTATGGCCTCTCATTCCGTCATTAATAACTTCCCAACGCGTCTTGAGGTATTTACCCCTCTCCCCGCCCTACTTGAGCTATTTAGGCGCTTGTGGTCGGTCACAAATGGTACTCAAGGAATATTGTTGTTGATGATGCCAGTAGACAAGGTCAGAGTCTTTAAATAAAGGCTCGTGCACGCTGCTAGTCTTTTAACTTTTCTGCTCTCTAATGCAGATAATTCTTCATATTTTGCTGACCGTGTTGTGTTTCAGCCGAGTACGTGTTGTCGATGAGTGGCATGGAGGAACAGATGTTCAAGGAGGCCATCGTGGATCAGTACAGCGACTTGTACTGGGATGAGGACTTGCTGCACGAGATGTACAGGGTTGTCACGCCGGGATCCTTCCCCAACAGGTGCGTCCTGAGGTGCATTCACACTACGGGGGGGGGCTGTTGTCAAACCTAGTACAGCGCTCCACAACTGTGGCTTCAATCGGTAATGGAGTCGTCTCTTCAGTTTGTTTAACCGAGAGTTTGGTGTCTACTGTTATAATGGAATCTTCCATACAATTCAGGATATTATCTAAGACCAATTTTACACTAGCATCGCCACTCCCTCGTACTTGTACTTGGATAGCGTTTGTTGTCTTATACCAGTTGATTAAAACTTCTGTTCCTTTATGACTGCTACTTTTTCGTCCTTAGGGAGCGTTCATTATTTGTGAGAGGGGGGTGGAAGAAAATTTCGAAATTTTCCAGTTTTTTTGGATCCCCTCCAAAATATCTAAGTATTTTTTGCCCCCTCCCCATTTTTTTTGAAAAAAAATAGATACATAAAACATGAAAAATCTCACTACGTGCTCGCTGTAATTTACAATTCAGTGATTAAATTGCCTTACTACTTTGTAAAAAACTGCCTTTGATATTTTTACTCGTCAAATATTTCAAGTTCTCATCTCAGTGTTCTGGAAGAATTTCGGGTCCCCCCCCCCCGCTTTTCGGTGAAAAGAAAATTTCAGGTTATTTTCAGGGTCATTGTTGTCGTTTAGGAAAATAAACAAATTATCAGAGTTCCATTCCATTTGTACTTACCTTGTAGTTGATTAACCGCCTTGGTTGGTGTACTCTCGAAAAGGACTGTTGTTGGTTGTGGCTGATATTTGTGGTTCGTTTGCTGTCCGATTGGTGTAGTCCTGAAACGGACTGTTGTTAATTGTGACAGACGTTTTGACAATCTGTGTGTGTGTGTTGGGGGGGGGGAGGGAGGTAGGGCACCATCTGTCGGGGTACTAACAAAGTTCATTCCTCCTCACAGAACATCCCTCCAGTTTACAGAAAGCACAGCAAGTGACGGTAGTAGAACGGGTTCCGTCGTCTCCCTTGATAGCTCGACCTCAGACCTTCGCGACCTAATAGGGACGTCTGTGTCGAGAAGTAGCAGCGGGCGGAGCGCTGGGGAGACTAGGGACATTGTGATGTCGACATTGGGAGAGCCCACCGAATTCTTACCCATCAAAATGATCGCTCCAGAAATCTTGAGGGACGTTCAAGAGGAATTGCTGCCTATATGTGAGGAATACCAAAAAGTTATGGTAAGCACATTTGCAAGGAATAATGGATGCACTACACCGCTGGCTGAGAGTGTAATTTAAATTGTCATTTTCAGGAAATAAGAACAATTTGGGGCTGAAATCGCTGTAAATTAAGAACATCCCAGGTTGAGACGAAAGTTACTGGTTCTTATAAAAAAAGCGTGTACGCTTTTAATGTATACTGTTATTAATTAGCCGCTACTCTGGTTTCAAAGAAAGCAACATATTTAAAAAAAGGGTTTAAATCTAAGAGTAATAAATAAATAGATTATTTAGTTTTATTCGATAACGAAGGGTAGGTCGCCCTCATTCCCGAGCCAAGGGCTCATGTTAAAAACGCTCGACTACAGTCCACAACACCGGCATTAGCCTACTCCTATCGACAAGTGTGTGGGTTCTTTTAAGTCCCCCGACAGAACATTAAGAGACTCGACCAACGGCTTAACATCCCTGTCCACGGACGGTGTGGCGAAAGAAGGTCGCCCAAAGTTCAACCCTTGACCAAGCCGGGGATTGAACCCGGGACCTTCTGGTTGGCAGTCAGAGATCTTACCAACTGCGCCAACCTCACACACATGAAAGATGCAACATATTACTGAAAAAAAATGATTTTAACAAAATTATACATACAAAACACTATAGAGGCTTATTATAGGCGCATTGATGAACACGAGAAACAAATTGTTTCCATAATTTTGTGCAATATCCATAAATTTCTTCGATTTTCCTCAGTCTCAAGTATGTTTTTAGCATGTTGCTTAGTTTTGGGTACTTTTCAGCTTCCTGTCCTCATAAAAATAGAGGGTACTGTATCAATGGTGCATTCTAGGATAAGGCCACGAAGTGCTAACGGAGTTTAACTATTTATTCAGGGCGGTCGCCTGGCAACTACAATTGAAGACCTAGCAGACAAAATTGGAACGAAGATTATGGTGAGTTAGAGAGTTGAAGTGAGCTTCAAGATCTAGAAATATTATTTTTGTTCATTTTCTTTTTACCTATTCTCGTCAGTTTCTGCTGGTGTTTGTCCGTTTTCTTTTTTCTTAAATATATATTATTCATCATGAGTTTCTTTTAAAAAAATTCTTTGCAAGAAACTAAACCTTTATTTAAATCATTTAATTGCTCATTTTGTAGGGCATTGGACAACAACTCACACTGGAAAGAAGAGCCAAGAAAAAAAGTGTCACTTCTTTTAACAAGTTGGCGGATGTGGACAGTAAGAAAGGTGAACCTTTTTATTCATATAAATAGAAAAAGAAGTGAATAGTGGGCGTGGTTTGTATGTCAGTTTTTCTTTATTGTTTTCTGTAATCTTTATTCACCAATACTTGGTTGGTAATCATTAGTTTTTGGGTTAAAGTTTCATCAGGGACGCAAAAGTTTAAATGCTGTGTGTCGCTATGTAGCACAGAAGATCGATAGCATATACATACATACATACATACATACATACATACATACATACAAGCTTTATTTAAACACGGTAAAATCTTCAGTATTTACATTGTATA
>JAOBRG010337604.1:0-12027 GCA_027574985.1 Umimayanthus nakama | reverse complement strand
TTTTTAAGAATACTCAAGTGACTGCAAGATCCTACCGTGCTTATCTTCTCCTTCTCCCACAGGGTATTCAGCGACACTTTCTTACTGTTTGGGGAAAATGGTTGTTGAGGTGGTGAAGGCTGGAATCTCTCCAATAGCAACGGGAAGTTCCTGAAACCAGTGGATGATAATTTCACTCAAAGAAGAGAATACTGAGTCTTACCGTGGGATAGGATTAGGTTTAGGTTTTCATGGTTGTTGTTTTGGATTCATTTGCAACACGATTACTTTTACTTATGGATTCGTTACGGTTATACTTACGGTTAGAATTACACTGATATTGCTGTTGGGATTTAAGTTTCTAAAACGTCCAGACAAGTGTGTTTCGTGACAGTAGCTCGTCATGTTTCTAGGTCAAAACTGACATGGATAAAACTCTGTAAATTGACTCACTGGCTCATGACAACAAAAAAGAGAATTGACAACAACTCCTTAATGAAATAACTATTTACAACAAGTAGATGGAAAAGCTGAAAAAGAAAAGGAAAGGGAAATGCCGGTCAAGACAAGTACTGTGCATATGTTAAATACAGGAAAAGCTAATCAAGTGTACTTGAATCAGAGTTTACCTCTTGAACTCGTCCATGTTCTCAAAAGCCGACATGACTCCTGTCCTTTCGCAAGACGCAAGGGACTGGTGATGAACCAGGTCGAACAAATCCTCACTGAGACTTCTCACCTAAGCACAGTTAGTACAAACCGTTGACCAAAACCGCAAGCTTACAGTTGTTTACACAACTTTTAGGCTAAATGTAGCACTTTAAAATATCGTTCATACGTTTTCGATAAATAATGCAAGTTATTCTTATTCCTGTTTAACAAATGTGTTAATCCCTTAGACTAATTCGCTACATTTATTTGCTGCAAGTTATAGGAAAACTGTCGTGACTCATTGAAGTTGTATAAAATCTAAACTTAAAAGCTCGAATATCTCTTGTAGATCAAGGTAACTCATGCCTGGAAAACAACAGACCCGAAGGAGGCGAGCTGATTCAACAAATATAGCATAGAATGTACTACTTCTTTATCAGAAACAACACGACAAATTTGCTATGCAACGCAGCGATAGCTACTTTAACAGTGTTTACCACCTGTCTCATATAACTAAATCTTGTGACTTACGTTAATTTAATTATAATTTATAGCAGTTTAACATACACCTACATCTTGAACAGATAGCTCATACATACAAGCATCAACAGAAAAAAAGGACTGCAAAATTGAGAGTATTACCGTGGTATTACCGTACCATGGTATAACGTTCGTCACTTACCCTTGGCATGGCGAGAACCGTTCGGTGTGAAGGGACTTTCTGAAGAGCCCTAGTAAAAATCAAATTATTTTAGATAAATTTCCCTGAACCAAGGCGCAGATTAGGAAATTCCGAACCGAGTCTTAAAAGTTGTCTGGTCAACCGCTTTGGTAAAGTAATAATTAGACTAGATTGAAATCCTGGTTTTTCTGCGCCCGCAGTTTTGCATTATTTATTGTTTTAGAATAATGTACAGCATACTACTGATATAGACACTAGGAGTACAGGTTCACATGCGTTGCCTCTAACAGGATCCCCCTTTTTTTTATTAATAAAGCTAAATAAAATGCCGTTATAGATATACATAAGAAATACCGTTCCTGCGTCTTGTAAACCTCTTTTGTGTAAAAATATCGGAGTAAAACTAAGTAATCAATCATGATACTTCAAAAACGGTATCGTGGGTGGCTTCTGGGTAAACGTAGAATAAAGATTTGTGAATTAAATATGGTAAATGAAGGCAGATGCAAGTGCATGAAGAGAAACGACGATGAGTGCTGGGAAAAAAGAAATGAAGGAAAAGGAGAGGGAAGGGAGAGGAAATGAAAGGAAAGGAGGGGGATAAAGGGGAATGAAGGGAAAGAAGGGAGATGAAGGGAAAGGTGATGAAATAAAAGAAAGAGGGTTGAATTAAGGTAAAGGATGGGGAACAAAATGACAAGTAAGAGCAAATGACGAAAGATGAGGGCGAATGAAAGTAAAAACGGCGAATGAAGCAGGCCTGAGTAAATGATGCGAGTGAACGTAGGCAGATAAGAGTGAAACAAGGAAAGAATTGGGAAGTTATGGCAGATGAAGGCTACTCTAACCTGTGTGGATGGCTCTCAGGCAGCATGAACTGAAATTCAATGATGAAGATGTTCTCCTCAAGCTGCAAGAAAAATAAAGCAAAACCATGACTATTAGAAAAAGAAAAAGAACGAGAAAAATAATAAGAAAGCATAAGAAAACAATTCCAATACAGCAATGACATATTACAAGCTCCTTAGTACTGTTACACATGTGTACCGACTAAAGTTCAAAACACTAGAATGACAAAGGAGGAAGATATATCACAGATAAAGACATGTTTTAATGTTTCATGTATTGTCCATTCAACTTAACGCCCGGAGGTATCCCCACTGCCTTGTATCTAAAATCTTCATTACAAAATTACAAGTCGATATCAATACTAAAACTGACCAAAATAGTTAGAGTAGAAATTTTACTTTCTACAGAATAGGCTGTTGCAAGTATCAAGAAGTAATTTACACTTCAGTCATCATGTACAACGCTAAGAAGGATGTAAACAGAATAAAAATCATTCAGTATGAGTAGATGTGTTTGCGAGACATAAATGCACAGGCCAGTGGTATTGGTGAACGGAATCAATTTTCCCTAGGGAAACGAGCGGAAAGCATGTAGCCATTTTGCCTGCTGTCCACTTACCTTTTCGTGGTACAGTGTGGTGAGCTCGTACGCCTGGTAAGCACGCCTGATGTACACCTGGGAGTCAAATCAAAATCTCAGATTGTGCGTGTGAACAATTCTTATAACAAAAAGTACCAAACTTTTTCTTAACACGCACTGAGAATGTGATAAAAAGCCAAGAAAGGTTTTCTGAGATCGTGCAGTCTCTCAGATCGTGCAGTCTTTCTTCGATGTTTTTGTCGTGGTGAATGAAAATTTGGTTTAGAAACATAAGAGAAATATTTTGTGTAGGATAAGTTGGACACGTTTATCGCTAAAGTGCTGCTGTTTCGTTTTTTTCCTGGCATTGGCAGATGAATCAAAAAGTAAAGGTGCAGCGAACGAGTTTTTCAACCTCAATGAAAAATTGCTCTAAAATAAAAGTGACAGACTTGAGAAAAAAACTTTCAAACTGAGTCAGTGTTGCAGCTGCATGGGAAGACTTTTCCATACGGGAATTGATCGGAAAAAGAAGGAATAATTGAGGGCACTAAACGGAATTCGGAAGAGAATGGATTATTCTAAGTTGAACCTGTTGCTATGCCCACACCATGTTCGGTTAAAAAAGGTATGTTCTAGAGAGGATAGAAGGTTGGTGAGACTTCGGTGATCTTTGAGGAAGAGTGATTTGATACGCAGTTGGATTCTATTACAGCGTCTACCTTGTAGACATGTATTGGTGGTAAATAGAAATTAACATTTCATTCCAAATGGCTTGCTAGCATTTGCAACAGTAAGAAAGCAATTGTTACTTACTTCCAAAGACGCCATTCGAACAACTTCACTGCTGTGATAAAAGAAACTCGGGAGAAGGTCGAAGATGGCCGTTTCTGACAAGATGAGTTTCTAAAAAAGAGAACAGAAAGATCTTTACAACTATATTATGAAAATCTAAAGATTAAGTATCTAACCAATCTTGACCAATATTTATGAAGCAGCAAGTCAATTGGTCACACTGAAAGGAATTTTAAACAAACATTAAGTTAAGACCTCCGCCCCCCACCTCAAAATATCCCTCTCCAGATCATATTGCGCCTGCAAGGCTGTAAACACATAAAATTTCTCAGTGAATGTGTTTCAAAAGCTGTTAACAACAAGACCCTGACCACAAACCATGTTAACCAGCATGCTAGCAATTAACCTGATTTACAGATAAACATTAAGCCTTTTAGAATGTTCTCTAACATTCACGGTTAGAACTGCAACACTAATGATGCACGACTATAAAAAATCAAAACACATGTCACTTGGTACCTGTAAGTTCTCGGGATTGAATTGGTTGCCATACATGTCGATGGAAGAGAGAAAAATCGATTCGATCTGATTGTGACGCAGTTCATACGACGGCTGCTGAGAGGCAATCAAAACCTACAACAAACAGCGGTCCTGTCAAAACATACGTGCTACGAAGGTGATCTGAAACAGCTGGGTATCACTGCAGTTAATGCCACGCACAAGAACCTACATTATCCCAAACCTGCCTGTAACGAGTTCTTACTCGTTTGAAAGCTAATGATGGATGACCAATGAAAGCGGATGATAGCTCATGATGGCTGATCATGGCTGACTATTCCCTGACTTTAAGCTCCAGGTTCTTAAACCATTCGGATTTTGTTTGCGGTGTTTTTAGTTGCATACAAAAAGCCATGAATAGTTCTCTCACGAGTTAATAACTTTAAACCTTAGGTGAGTATTCACATTGCCTTTATCTGAGTACATTCAAAGACACTACGGACAGTAACTACTAAAATGAACTTATTATTAAAATCTTTAGTTGTTCTTAAAGATTCTGTCCCTGAACATTAATTTGTTGTCGAGAAACTGTTCCAGCAAGTTAGGAGTGCACTCTCGGATAGAAAGATCCGTTCTACCCAAGAAACAACCAGAGGGGAGAATATACAGTTCTCAGTACCATCGGGTCTCAGACCTCAGGCCAGGTTTCAACCCTTGCAGCGCCAAAGAAGACAAATGATGAGTTGCTAAATTCTCCAAAATGGCAACTTACCTTTCAAACTATTTGGGAAAACGTTTGTCTTACGTACTTGTAGAGTAATCTATTTTGTATTGATGTTGTAATGAGAAGATAGATGTTGATAAGGATGAGGTTAACAGTAAGAGCAGGTTCCATGCAGGGCTTCCAAGAACTAATGAAGCTCTTCTGTCTTTGATAAATGGTGTCTGGCATTGTTATGAACACATGCGAGATACTAATCTGACACACGCAATCACATTAGTTGTACATTAGTAACTTGCATCAATCGCGACAACAAGATATTATTGCATGAAGAATGAAACGGAAAGAGTCACAGGCGGGGAATTTGCGTTTTCTAGCGATGTTTTGCAGAAGATAAACACTCTGACACCCTGGCGATGACGTTGCGATGGTGTATCTCAAACTTAGAATTCAGAGGCAGTCCCTGTTCATTTGCAAAAATGACTTCACACACAAACGTCAATTGTGATAAAACAAAAGTTAATCCGAAATTTCTTTTACTATTCATACGGACAAATTTTGTATTTGAAATGCGTTTAAGAACAAGCAAGACACGTATTTGGAACTGATTCTTTAAATACTACTTATTTATTACTATTTATTATTTACCTATACAGCCTACCCTTCAAAACCGAAGATTTATGGCTGGGGTCAGCGGAAAATCAAATAATAATAATAAAAAAAACCCAGAGTAAATACTTTGTTGATTTTCAAAGGTTCTACTAAAACACAAACGCACTAAATAGAACGGATGTTCTTATTCATTGCGTTGCTATTCATTGTAGTTCTTTCTGTTACTACTGATGGTGTTTCCGTAGGTATCGCTGCTATTAGGTCGCTGCATTCAGTTCCCGATGCTACTGTTGTTTTCCTGTAAGCATCACTCTTGTTATGTTGCTGCTACCAGTTGCGTTGTTAGTACTGCTGTTGTCGTCTAATGCTGTGTTGAAACTACTAACATTCCTGTTGCTACTACTATGAAGTATTACTTCTATTGCCACTGCTGAAACGTTTGTCGTTTCTGTGAAAACTGCTGTTGTCATTGTTCTTGCTCTTGATGTTCCTGTAAATACTGCTGTTTTTCTTACTGTTCGTATTACTTGTTACTGCTCTTGTTGCTGTTGTCACTTATCCTGTTTTGTTATTTTGTCGTTTTTGTTGTTGTCGCTGTTGTTGTTGTCATTGGTCCAGTTTCTGTTGCTGCTGTTGTCACTGTCCACGAATTACCTGTCTTGCCCTCAGGGCAACCTTGGCGTACTCCTGTCGATTGAGTGTTGTCAGCTCCTGTAAAATGGTTTGCAGTTCTTCCGTGAGGCCCGGTTCACGGCCACACAGTTGGTCCTAAAATGAATGAAGGGATTTCTTGTTAAGAAGCATAGCATCATCTAAAGCCTGTCAAAAAGATCGAAAAACTTTAAAGTGTCAGTTACCCACTGGGTAACTTAGGCCACCAGGGTTCCTCACGGTCAGATTATGACCGTGATGATAATGACCTTGGATACAGCCGAGACCGCAACAGAAGTGGAAACCGCAATCGCAATGGTCTAATACAGCGAAAAACAAAACAAAACTTCAAACAATTGCGAGCTGGTGGAAGGGGAAATATTCCGCTCACAGTTGTGACGAGATAAAACCCAAAAGCAAACTAAAATTTTTTAATACAAGTTATAAGAATTCCTTTCGGTAAAATACAATTAATGACACTAGCGCCATTTAGGTTGTCTCTAAAGAGTCTGAAAGTGATTGTGCTGCAATAGCATGAAGTAGAGAAGAAACTGCGGGCAATATGGACAATTGATTATTGACGCTGCAGGCCTTCATTTTAATATAAGAAAAGACTACAGTGTTGTTTTCAATGACCAAGGTTTAAATTTGAGGGTTTTCAAGTCCTTCTAAAGATTTTCAAGAATCGTACGAACCCTGTGAAAGAATAATAACTCACCACAAGCAGCAGAACAAACTGGTTCTTCTTGGCGACACTGCTGTGAGAGAAGATGGCGTTCACTGTGGTTGACAAGTCCTTCCCTTTGTGAGAGTCTCGTAGCTTTGTTACACACTTTTCAAAATTTCCTGGAATCCATCAAAAGAGATCATCAATAAGCTATAAAGTTCAAGGTAATTTGCAATAGCTAAGGTTAAAGATTTGTTAAAAAAAGTTTTAAATCTAATCTATCTAAAGCGCCTTGTGAAGTGTCTGACCAATCTTGCAGTTAGTTTTAACTTCTATTTTCTACAAATCATTTTCATATTAAAAAATCGAAAAGTTTCAGCTGTAAACCCAAAGGTTTGAATTGAGTATTCTAATAGATGTTTCATCATCATGTAAACTATGTAATCAATCAGTATTTTTTTGCATTACCAGTCGATATCAATATTTGCTTGGTGTGACAATATGAGACTTGATCAAACTGAATTACTTAGTTTTTCAAGCTGCTTCATCAGAAACATGTGAGTCGAACTGAGAGAAATAAGCAATACCACATTCGCACTGCGTTATGTACAAACTACAACACAAATATATTTATGATTGTAACGATGGTACTGTAGGTCTTAGTTTTTGCACTGATTGGCGTAAATGAACTCTACGAAACTGGAAAATAACGGACGCTTTCCCATCTTAATTAAAGGGGGATCCACCAGTTAAACAAAGGTACAGGGGTAAGAAAACAAGAAAGCAAGGGCAAAGGTCGAGTTCTCGCGCTAAAGCGACAGTCTCTGAATCTACGATAAGGTAGCACTTTCTTGACAATACTTTAAAGCAACTTTCATATATTGGTGGTGGGACCACACCTGAAATAAACAAGAAAGGGCAAAGAATGATGGGCAGGAGTAATTGTTTAAGAACACGCACCTTCGTTGAATATCAATTCGGACTGTAGATACTGTCTCAGCAAAGCTAGAACAACAGCTTTCATGTGACCTCGAATACCATTGCGGTACCTAATAAAGAGGAAAGCAAAGGCTGAATGATTTCAAAAAATATAGTCACAGGACATCTCCGTTGATTCCAATCTCTTTAGCATCTTGGTTTCAAGTTTATGACTCATTAATAAATTTGACTTCCGAAACCATCAAAGGAGGGGTATTGGTTTGTTCTCGAACAACAAAATGTGAGGAAGTGCTTAATATGACAAGGAGAAGTTGGTAATAGGGGATTAGAAAAGTGCATGATGTCCACTGACTGCACACAGTTTCTGCATGATGTTCATTGACAATTAATGTCTATTGATAGTGCATGATATCCACCGATAGTGTTTGATGTCTATTGACAGTGTAAAATGTTTACTGCTAGTGTAAGTCCTGACAATGTTTAATGTCTACTGGCAGTGTATGATGTCTATTGATAGTGGTGAAGGTCTATTATGTAGGTCTACTAGCAGTCCACACGTAAGAAGTCTAAGGAAGTCCTCTACCTCTGAACCAGCTGCACGATGTTCTGAGTGTTAAGGAAAAATGCATCGCGCTCACTTCTCTTCGTCAACGTCGCTGCATATGCGTCCACAACGTTGGCAATCTAGAAAACGTAAAAGTAACAACAACTATCAAAATTCAACAACAGCCGTGCAAGTCAGTAGGCATTGTGTACGTAACATTCGGTTATTCTTCTGATTTCTCGGAAGGGGATTATAGATTGAAGTACTCACGATGTAAAACCTTTACACGCAAAACCACTCCTCACTAAAGATAGACAATTGTTAAACCAAGGATAGGAACTCTATTTCTTACCCATGCGGGGAAAGACAAGACCTCATACCCTTCCTTTTCTGGGATAGCTATAAAACCACCTCTCCATTAAGAGAAGAGATCTCGTGTATATCCTCTTGGAATCTTTTGTAGACAACCCTCCCCCCGTAAATGGGTCCTTAGCAGGCACAATGATTTGACCGGATATTTAACTGAAAATGTGGTCATGTGGAGGATTTCGCAGCGTGCTCAAAAGACTTGCGCCATAACTTCTTTCTGTGTAGAGTCGATTGCCACCCACCTGTTGACTGGGAAACTGGCTCAGCACCGAGGTGATGTTACTCGCATAACTCGCCAGGTGCCTCTTGATCGAGTTTTCTACAGGGGGTGGGATACGACCAGACACAGAAGCGATCATATCCTGTGAAAACAACCACGTAAGAGTGGTAACAGTTCCTTTACGCATTTATGAGTAACTGTTGTGTAGAATATGATTTAGTTTTGTTAGTTTTGGAAAACACGGGATTGTCACTGCTTCTCTAATCAGGCAGCAAAGAAGCATTAGTTCCACAGAACACATCAGTAAATTCCGCAATTTCCTTCCCATAGCCATTACTACCGATTGCAATTAGATATACTGAGATAAAGAAGCCGGGACTGAAACAGTCCACGAAAATAAGACAAGAGTTTAGAAACCTCTGGCGTAAACAATGCTGTCTTTTATTTTACATGTGTATGATGTTTCTAAAAATGCATCCGTAGTCTTTTGTGTATTATATCTTGTACCTTTTACTGAAAAGAAAAATTGAAGATAGTAGACCTAAGTTATGTTTTATAGCAAAATATAAAAAAAACTATTGTCAAATATTATTAGCACCATTAGTATTGTTACTATCATTATCACTTTTATCAATTCCAATGCTGCTGAAGTGTCATCGTATTTACCATCGCAATTACTTTCATCATTATTATTATTACTATTATGACTCTGGTGCCACACCACTGTTTGTACCAACCTGTAGCTCCAGAAGAGGCAGGGCCGGGTCCTTCAGGGCCCTCATCAGAGTGGTAACATTCTCCTTCAGCTTAGCACCAAAGTACGGTTCGTCCAAACAGTAGCCATCCATGGTATGTTGAAGATTCTCCTTCGTCATTTGGAAGATCTAAATTGGAATGAAATGCTCCATAGTGTTATAAGCTGTACAAGACAACATCTACTGCTAGTGTTGGCTGTAAACTAAACATGGAAAAATACATCCGTTTTGCCTTTATTTTAACGACTCGATAACTCGACCAACGCAAAAAGGTCTCTTTCACCAGTTGGAAGATCTAAATTGGAACCAAAAGCTCCATAGTGTTATAAACAGTACAAGACAACATCTACCGCAAAAAGGTCTCTTTCACCAGTTGGAAGATCTAAGTTGGAACCAAAAGCTCCATAGTGTTATAAACTGTACAAGACAACATCTACTGCCAGTGCTGGCTGAAAAACTAAACATGGAAAACACATCCGTTTCGCCTTTATTTAATGACTCGGAACTCGACCAACTTAAAAAGGTCTCTTTCACCAGCTGGAAGCTTTAATTTGGAACCAAACACCTTCCATACTGTTATAAACCCTACAGCAAGACAACATCTAGTGCCATTGTCAACTGTAAACCAAGAATCGAACAATGCATCCATTTCGCCTTTATTTTACCGACTCGATTACTCGATCAATGCGAAAGGTTCTCTTACAGTCGTTGGAAGATCTAAACTGGGTACAACGGGTCCACAATATTATAAACTAAACAGCATGACAACAGCTTCTCTTGACAATGCTAGCTGTAAGCCATACATGAAACAACGCAACTATTTCGCCTTTATTTTAACAGCACAGGAACTTGACCAACGCGAAAGGTTTCTTTTCGTTAATTTGGAATTCGAAATTGGAATCAACGGCTCCTCAATGATACAAGTTATGCAACAGGATAACATTTATAGCCGCTGAGTGCTATATGTAAACCATACATGGAACAATAAATCTGTTTCGCCTTTATTTTTCACGACTCGACAACTTGACCAACGTGAAAGACAGGCTGCCGAAATAGTGTCTTTTTCTGCTGAGCATGGCCGTTTCAGAAAGCTTATAAGGGACAAATTTTCGGTAGTCGCAACAAATTCAAAAACTACTGAAATAACTTATTTTCCTAATACTCGCTCTAAAACTGGATCTAATTTATCAAAAAACGCCTATTACAACAAACACAGCGGTAATTTTAATTAGTATGGTTAAGGCTTGGTTTTGAACTAACAACTCACTTCTCAATCTTTGCCTCGCTGGCTTGGTAAGGTTTAGGGTTAGGGCACTGTTCACTGATGTGTTTAACAATTTTTGAAATCAAACAATTATGTTTTGTTCACTGGTAATACAACTGAATCACACAATTTGGAAGATGAAAAAAATCAATTTAAAGCCCCATGACTTATTCACTTTCAAAAACATATCGCCTTGCTCTTCTCGAGTGAGCTCTACTTACTCGAAGTACAACTAGACAACTTTAAAAAGTAACTGTTCTGTACACCTTTTAATACGAACCTGGTGAGATTTCCTGCCTTTGGTCGCAGGACCTTGAGACTCAGGAAACTTGCCCGTGTAGAGTTGCGCCTGATGAAACAAGATGAACGCTTCATCACATAGATGTCGTGACGGCTCAAACGGGAAATAACAGAGGAATATATTACTTAACATCAAGCTTTGTGCACAAGATTCTACTCTTTTTCGTTTGGTTTCTACAAAAACACTATAGCTGGGCCAACAGTGATTTAGCACCTAATAAATAAAAGTGAATATTAAAAGATATTAACATCGCACTGACCTGTGTCACCCGGCTGGGATCGTCCAATTCCAGCTTGGCCACTACAGTCCCTGGCTCCAGAACTGTTCCAGGGTTCTTCACGTAATGCAAACTATCGTAAATTAACCGTAATTTAGAAATTTCCTTTGGGTTACTACCACTGGGGGAAGAACTACGTGTATCTACAATCAGGACACTAGTAAAAGATTACTCCAATAGTTGTTACTGATTATTTTCAAAAATATGTCTGTACAAGAGTAGAGATGTCAAAACTTGTTCAAATACAGTACTTCGAGCGCAAAGTAACTCATAAAAGCTTGCCCCCGATTAGCTAACGAAACAGTAGCCAGCTCCATAAGACAAAACCTAATCAACCGGAAATACAGCTGATTTGTGAATCAATAAAAAATGACAAAAGGAGCTGCTAAAACAAGCCGGATTTTTTAGTGAGTATGGATTATAGGAGGTCTACAGATGCAAGCTTCATGAAATGTCCATAATCTAAAGGTTTAACCAGCAAAAACAGCGTTGTTAAATAGAAAACTTCGCGGATGTTCGAAGCTGCAAGCATGATACTACTTTCATTATGTATTTAAGATAGTTCTTGCCTAAAAGATATCAAGATATACAACACTATCTGTAATCCAAACATTTGTAATCTGAAATATTACCAAAAACTTTAAAAATTTTAAAACTGGGAACTATTACTACTA
>JAOBRG010337593.1:0-14903 GCA_027574985.1 Umimayanthus nakama | reverse complement strand
TTTTAAACTGGTTTGAAAAAAATAAACTGGTTTAAAAACTTTAAACCAAAAAAAATTTTGAACCACAACATATATACCATAAAATAAAATGAGAGCCATCGTTAGAAACTGCTATATGTACTAGCAGTTAATAAAAGGAAAAAAATTTACTGTATTCCTCAGTTCTATTTCATCAACTGGTCATCGGTTTTAGTACCATATGGCATTAATGATTATATAGTGATATGATAATCAGTTCAATGAACACTTTTATTGACATTGATTATTTTCAGAAGTTATTGACATTCACTTTTAATAACCACTGGAAATGACTGTGCCTTCTGAGAGACTGGAGGCTTCCACATTGAGCTTGGAACCTCTAGCACAATAAAAAATAGAGAAGATCTCCTGCTTTATCATAGAAATTGAAAATCCCCAGCATTTTCTCCCGCATTTTGTATTTGTGTGACAACTGAGAAGTTTTAACTTAGCTTAAACTCTTCTGACAACAACAAACTCAATTTTGACTTGCTGTTATAAGGCAGCATGGAGTTGAGGCAGTATTTTTGCTGCTGGTTTCATGTGTTTTGAATCCAAGTCGAACTAGTTATTTACCTGAACAAAGGGGAGATTAACCCACATCCCCAGGGCTGGTAAAGGTTGTGTATTTATGTACATGTAAGTATATATGTATGCATGACAGGTCGCAACAACCTAGAAACTTTAATTAAGTTAGAGTTTTAATTCAATCTATGATCTAGTTATAAATTTTTAAATTTTAATACCGCTCTAGCATACGCTGTAGAGCACTCTGTTTCCTCTTAGAAGTGTGTTTTATAGATATGTATACATGTATGTATATTTGTTCGGAATAGACTTGGAGTTGAGCCTGGCAAAAGTTTTGGTATACATGTATGTGTGTATATATATGTATGTATACATAATTTTTGTGTATGTTTTTATGTTCGTAATAGACTTGGAGTCATGGATAGTTTTGCTATCTTGGGAGTATCGTGGAAGTACACTCAGCAGAAATGGCAGTCTTGATGCTGAAATTGCTAGAAGAATAGTGAAAGCCAGCACTGCTTTTGGTAAACTTGAGAAACGAGTATGATCTGATCATGGTATCTCAATAAACACTAGACTCAGTGTATTTGAGGCTTGTGTCCTCACAGTCTTGTCAGTATATGTATCAGAAACATGGACAACCTATATGCATCATGTTAACCTACTCGAAAGGTTTCATCAGAATTGCATAGATCTGCAGAATCCTAAACTTCAAATGAAAACCGCACACACCAGATACTGTTGTCCTTGAGAGAGCATGCAGTACAAGACAGTATTGATCAGAGGCTAACACTTAACCAGATACACTGGCTGGTACTGTTATTAGGATAAGAGATGGCAGACTTCCAAAACAGCTCTTTTATGGTGAGTTTACTAAGAGGGAAAAGGCCACAGCATAAACCAAGGAAGCGGTTAAAGGATGTATTGAAAAGTAACCTTAAAGATTTTGTAATTGATGTGGATAACTGGGAAGCTTTGACTCAAAACCATGCATCTTGGAGAAAACTCATCAGGGAGAGATGTAGCAATTTTGAATGAAAGCAGGTCGAGCATGCTGAAATGAAGCGCACACTCCAAAAGCAAGATGATAGGTGCTGTCCCTGCTGATGTCATGAATGTGCTGAAGTGTAGTTTATGCTGACACCTTCTCTTTTCAGAAGCTGGTTTGATTAACCATCTCAAATCACATGAATAGCAACCAAATGAACATATTTATAAAATTAGAAGGATCTGCTTGGACATCCAAGAAACCATGCCTGTCCTACATGTACATGTGGCTTGCATTGGTATGCAAGATGGCTGGTGGTTTGACTGGACACTCCAAGATACACAAAGATGTTCCTCCAGTGTTCTAGCCAGCTTTAAAAAACAACAGGGTGCCTCCATGGAAACTTCAAAATGTTGTGTTTTTTTACCCCAAATCTTTATTAAGACAATGTACAGGATCAGAAAAAATGACAGGGAACTGGAGGAAAACAACAGGACGCACAGAAAAATGACAGGGCACTGCACCCTGTCATTTTGGCCTAGCTAGAACACTGCCCTCAGGTGGAAACTTTAAACTACAGAAATTTAGAATGTTACATCAGGACTTTAAAGCCATCTGGATTGAAAAGTCACTTGTGTGCACATGATCAAGCAGTGAACAGTTGAAGAGATGGCATTCTTTTGACAAGAAGTAACAATCACTATACATGTATGTTTGTATAGTATTGAATAATGTAACATACATTAAGGAGCAACTGCAGAATACCCCCCCACGGAAAGTTCAACTCCTGGATCAACGCGTCAACTAGTCAACTGATCAACTGCTCAACTAGTCAACTGGTTAACTCATCAAGTAGTCAACTGGTCAACTAGTAAACTAGCAAACTGGTCAATTTATCAACTAGTCAACTGGTGAACTGGTCAACGCTTCAATTCATCCACTCATGAACAAGTCAACTGGTCTATGCATCAACGCGTCAACTCATCAACTCATGAACTACTCAACTAGTCAACCCGTCAACTCGTCAACTAGTCAATGTTATTATTTTTACAGTAGACTGAAGAAACACATATTGACATCATTGCATCAGCTCGTAAACACATGAATTTGTCGAAAAGTCTCTGTTTTCAATAGTAGAACGAAGCAACACATATATAGATGTCAACTCGTTAGCGTGTTAATGTGTCATTAAGTCTCTGTCTTTCTTTCTAGTAGAACAAGGCCACAGATATTGACCGGTAAGCGCGTCAAATGGTCAAGACATGAATGTGTTAACATGTCTCTGGCTTTCTTTACAGTGGAATGAAGCAGTTCTTCAAGATTCTTATTAACTGTACAACTTTGTGACGTTGACGACACATAATCCCAGTAGAAAAAAATAAAACACTTGGTATGTTTGGTTTGCGATCGTTATATTTGCATTCTTTGTATTTCATTCACTGATTGAAGATCCTTTATTAATTACATGTCTAATATATCAACATTTATGTAGCTGTAAACCATATGTAATCCTGATTAACAAACTGTCAGCGTAAAGTCCAAAACTATTTTAATTTACTTTAGATTTATACAAAAAACGAGTACGAATTATTAAAAGAGAACGAAATTTGATGTACACTCTAGCATGGATAAAGTTTGCGTATATCGTGAAAACATTTGAACAGATCCTCTTCTTTGTGGATGTACCTCCACATGAACTCTGCCAAATGGCTTAAAAACTGGCTTTTTCGCACACCAAACTTAGGTAGGTTTACTTTGGCTTGACGCCAGTGCCCTTCTATCTTGTTGGTATGGTTTCCTTCGTCATTGACATATTCTATTGAATGATTGACTGTGTCATGGTAGTAACCATGTTTTTCAAGATTTATGTAGGACTTAAAACAGTCGGAAATAGTCAACGTCCCAGGCTCGATCCACTGTTTAATGATTGGCAGCAGGACAGCTTTACTTCTTGCCTCCACTAGCACCATGAAACACTTACGGGAGTCCTCTTCTATGCCGCCAAAAACCCAGTGACCATTCACCTGGTGCCCACAATGGTACTTTCTTTTGCCAAACAAGCTTTCATCTATTTGGACTTTCTTTCCCTCTTCTCCCAGCTTACAACTGTCGCGCATCAGCGTGATCTCGCACACCTCCCGGCAAAAGGAGTCCCAATCAACAATTATAATAAGTTGTAAAATGTAGGTCCCTGGTAGCTAAGAGAAACTATTCTAATATTATTTTGTCGTAAGTTTAGGATGTTTAGAATGTTAGAAAAAGCTTTGAGCTTCTTGTAAAGTGACTATGAGTTTGATAAATGAGAAGAAATATTGTATTAAAAGTTTCAGCGGAACATAATTTTACGAATTTTCAAATAGACAAATCGAATTAACTTTGAAGATCTTTAAAGCTTTAAACAATGGATCAGTGTGGGTGTCATGTTCTTTTTCGATATAGTGCACACATATATTTTTTTTTGAAGGGCATAGAAATGGTTCCAATTTGATGGTGACGTTGAGACCCACACACTGATACAGTAGTGCCAATAAGGATACATGCAGTTTAAAGATGTTGAACCTTAATGTTTGTTACTTCATTCTACTACAAAGAAAGACAAGGCTTGCTGACACATTCTCGCGTTGACATCAATATGTAATATTTCGTTCTACTATAAAGGAACAGAGACTTTGTTGATATATTCACGCGTTGACGAGTTGACACGTTGACATCAAAATGTGTTGCTTCGTTCCACTATTAAACAGACGAAGGTGCATGGGTTGAGCAGTTGACTAGTTGAAACATTGACCAGTTCACCAGTTAACAAGTTGATAAATTGTCCAGTTGACCAGTTGGCTAATTGACTAGTTGACCAGTTGACTACTTGATAAGTTAACCAGTTGACTAGTTGAGCAGTTGACCAGCTGACGCGTTGACGCGTTGATCCAGGGGTTGAGCTTTCCGTGGGGAGGTATTCTGCAGTTTAGCCTATTAATAAAAAAATAGACTCAGCCTATGCTCATTAGATCCATACAAAAGCTTAATGAATAAGGGCGTAAAGCTGGGTGAAATGACATAGCAAAAATAAAGATTGAGGTTGTGCGTGTATTAAATTTACAATAAAATTGTTATATGTTTCTGTTTTAGGGTTGAAGGGGAGAGTTATGTTGACTTCAAGGCTATGATTATCTGTCTAGCACTGCACTTGCTGCTGCTGATGTTTGAGATCTTAGTGTGTATCAACCTCAGTGGTAAACACTATCCATGGCGACTGATGTTTATGCCACTGTACGTACTCTCTTGTTTGTCTGTTATTGCCTGTATCTGGGGATTCCGACATGACAGATCAGTCGAGGTAAGCAGCAATAAAAAAGAGAATCTGTAATCACTAGTATATAACTTAGACATTAATTAAAAGTTATCCATTACTAGGGCTGTCATGTGTAAATTGCCAACTAAAGTCAGCTTGTGATATCCTTTTCAACCCCAGACACAACAAACTTGTCAGAAGTAACGCATTGCTAATAATCTTTTTCTATATGCTATCAATACTTTTCTTTTGAACTGTTTAGGAGAATGTTTTTTCTTTAATAATTTCAAACGCTTACAGCGTTTGATTAGTTCCTATAATTATTATTTTCACAACAAAACAACTTGTAACAAAAACTAAAGATAGTTGCTGAGAAATTTGCTAGAGTTTAACAGGTTAATTTGTTATAATTAAAAACAACCAAGTTCTGGGTTGTCATTGTATTTTGAAACAGGAGGTGCAAAAAATTTACAGCTCTAAATCCATAGTTTCACAATTTAACCCCTCTAATGAAGAAACACTTTTCAGAAGTGATTAAGGCAGTTTAGCATTAATTTTTACAATACATTGAACTCATTTAAGTTGGTCCAATTTACCAGTCAACTATGACTGCACAGTGGTTTGAATTGGCCTATAAGAATGCATAGTGAATCACAATTATCAGTAGACTGTTATACCGGTATAGTTTTTCTATTCTCAAACTCCAATCAGCTTTAACCAACCAGCAAGTCTAAAGTTCACCAGTCAATGAAGGGCAACCCTTTGTGTCTTATAGAGGGTTAATTGTTAACATACATTTTTTTATATTCTACAGCTAGAAACTGTCTTTTCAGTTAATATCCTACAGTTCATTTTTCTTTCGTTGAGACTAGATGGGATTGTCAGGTGGTCTTGGGTGGTAAGTACATAGCCAAGAAATTTTACCCTTTAAGTGCCTATGAAATGAATTATTTTTACCTCAGTCAGTGGATAGAACATGCTAAATGTGGAATGGTGGTGAAAAAAAATTGTCTGTTTTTTATGGCTATCTAGATATTAATATTAAGGTTACCGTTCACCTTGAGCTGTGTTTTCAGTTTTCTGTATGTAACTCCGTTTACCTAATACTTATCGGACACCCACAAACCTATATATCAATGGAAAGCTTAAAAAAATTGTCTGAGTGATGGTGAAAACATTTTTTTAAAATTTAAGTTTGTTAACGAATGCAAGCACCATAACTCAAACTGTTTATTCAATTTCAAGTTGTCAATGCGCCCGTCAGTTTCAATTTCAAGCATTTTTAGTTTGTTTGTGAGATTTAGCATAATTTTTACTCTAATTCCGGACGTCATACGATTTTTGATTGAAGTCGAATCTAATTTTCTACAGGCATTTAAAGAAAAATCCCCATTTTCAGCATACACAACTGCACTGTTTGAGTCATGAAAAATAATTGGAGCGGAGTTTCAAAATTCACCAGGACGGTTTTTTTCTTCAGCTATTATTTTATCAACTTGTCAAATTTAATGGCATGACACTTAAAATTGAGGGAGCATTGATCCTTTACATATTCATAGTTTGAGCTAAAACATACATGTCTCGAGAAATTCACACCTAAAGTAAACCGCGCGTCATACAATTTTACTTTCGGTAAAAACTTTCGTTCGTCATATCTCGCAAACTACTAGACGAATTAAGAAATAATTTTTTGGACTAGAAGTTCATTTCATGATTGTATATTTATAATCTGCGAAAATCTCAATTTCGAAGTTTTGATCTGTTCCAACATGAACGGTAACCTTAAATTTCAATGTTTTCAACTGATGACGTCAGAAATGTGACACGCACATTACCAGTTTTTGAAGTGTGCTGCAAATCCATAACTCTTGGATGAGTTAAAACCAAACTTGGCCTGATGATGTGTTTCCAAGTTTTCTTCAGAATAGCAACTAATTTCGGTTGTCATGGCAATAAACTGGATTCCAGTCCATGTTAGTTATTACACAGACACAAGTGCAAGTGGAAAATCAGTCAACATTATTACGGTAACATTTTTTCAGTTTTTTATTGTCAGTAATCTTATGTTGCATCCAATAACATCAAATTATTGTGGTAAATGATATTTTGATTAATTAGTATTTGTTAAAAATATTTATGCCACATCTATTTGTAAAATTGGTCAGACTTGTTTTAATGCCAGCATTTTGTATTCAACTTACAGAAAAATATATTTACCGGTATTAAAGAGTAACAAAATGTCTTGATTTATGGTTGCAGGTTGTGTTTGTACCAATGTGGATTGTAATGTCATTATTGTGTCTCCTCGTTCTGTATTACGTCATCTGGTCAATCATCTTTGCACGTACTGCGGCAAGCTTCCCAGCTCAGCGTCGAGGACACATCATGGTTGCCATTGCCTCTGTTCTGCTTGTGATCCCGCTTCTAACATTTCAGGTGAGGCAGTGCATTATGTAACTGAAAATGTTTTATATCTACCAACATAGACTTTCTCCTCTTGAGTTTGTCAACTGGGTTCAAGAAACATTGAATGGCAGATGAGCTCTCTGTTTGACCAATTTCTCTGTTTTTCCCTAACCCTAATATTTGGCATGCACTTGTCTGCTTGGAATTTTCTTTTTCACTCAAAGGATTTTCAAATAAAGAAAAAAGGGCCCCTTATTGATTGTAGTCTACTTATAATGGTGAAACCTCCGAATTAACATTACTAGCTTAAGTTAACCATATTATTTTTTGAGTGTGAAGGACCATACCTAGAATTTTTTGAGTTGGGAGCAGTGCTTTTCTCTTATTTCTGGGAAAGGGGGGGCAGAGATGACACTACTTAGAGTGTAACAGTCAATTTGTCACACAGATCTCTGGGTGGGCAACTGTCCACTGGTGTGAGATGTGCAAAAAGTGTTTAAAACTTGTTAATGATTAATACAGAAATTATCTTAATTTAGTATTTATCACTGACAATGAAGTCCTCCAATTTCTTTTTGTGTTCTTACTGGCAGATAATACTCAGCAATCGCTTAGATGGTCACACTAAAGACATGTACGTTGGAATAGTGGCACCCCTACAGATCTCCCTTCTCAGTCTACTGGCCACTTCATTCTATCACAAGGGTGGAAACCACTGTAAGTGCAGCTCAGTAAAGATCACTTGGTAATATTATTATAAAAACTAATTATTAATTCCATTCCTAATCTTCTTCAGGGTGGTTTGGAATAAGAAAAGACTTCTGTGATTTTCTACTTGGCAGTGTGCCATGCCTTCAAGAGTATGGCAACATCTCCTACAAATTTCCAGAAAGTATGTTGCATCCTCCCTCCCGGGAAGAGGCTCCTGTTGAGCCACAGAGGAAGCCGGTGGCTGTCGACTACTCATCGAAAAACGTGGTACCTGTCCTCCTGATTGAGACACCAGACTGAGGACAAAGATCTGAGTGGCGTCTGCTACTAGTTGATGTCGATGGAGTCAATGCAAATCAACTGCGGCTGATAACGGATCCACAACATGGACGTACAAGTGACATCCTTCCATGTTGTAAATACCCGCTCCCTTCTGTCCCAGTCTATACCCAAAAGTCTTCAAGTAACAGAGGCACTGAGAGACACAGACATGGGTTTTGTCATTATGATCGTCTCCACCAACTGTACTTGGTTTGCTCCTTGGGTCAGATGTGTACAAAACCCTTTGTCATAATTTGATATTTCTTCCATAGTCACCATTTCAGATTTCCTAATCAGTAATGTTTTTAACATAGCACAGCTCGAACTGTTCCGAACCCTTATGCTCACATTTTAAACCTTAAAAATTATGACAATAACCACTGCAAGTAAAGGAGGTGTACACCAGCAAACTGGTGTTTTGGCTGCTTAAACTTTGTTCCATAAAAAACTATAATTACAATTTTTATAAACAGTGGTCAGTATGCCGCAGTGGGCACTGAACAGCCAAATCCAAGGCAAGAGCCAGAGGTGGTGGTGTAAAATCAGTCATGGCTGAAACACTGTGCACATTCATGACCAAGATGAACCATTGAGGAAACTTTTTCCCAGTTGTGAACTTTTAAAAGGGGTACCGTATTTTCTGGACTATAACCCGCACCACAGACAACCCACACCCTTGTGCTTTTATCACAAAAAGAAACAAAAGGTGAATGATTACCCGCACTGCTGTATAACCCGCGGCCCCCATTCATTCGTTTCTACCACGTTTATTATTGTCATGTATCGAACTGTTAAAACATAAAACAATATATTTATGAGAATGTAAACATTACAGACTGTAATAACAAAATTATTTCAATGTGAAAATATCGCAAAAAGTTCGCTTATGAATGAAACTACAACAAGCAATTGCTGTACTGAAGGTCATGATACCGCTCAATATAACATAAACTTCAACATTCTTCAACTGACCAACTTCAGTACTTTTTTAAAAAAAATACGCCAGTCAAAAATAAATCCTTGGGAGTCTTCATTGTCCGTGTCGCTGTTGCTCATACAAGTTGTACACTTCAGAACCTAACAGACAACCCGCACCGGTAGATTACCCGCACCTTCCATGATTTAAGGCAAAATTAGTAGATAACCCGTGGGTTGTAGTACAGAAAATACGGTACTGAAATAAAATTATCAATGGTGGCTGGCTGCAAAATAAGAAAACATGTAACTATGTGTACTGTATAGCAATACTTGAGTCAGTGGGATAATATATTTTGACAAGTGCTTAAGCACCTGTCAATGTAAACCCCACCTTGGGGAAGTATGGGGCATTGGCCATCAAGCAAAAGCAAACTGTGATAACGCCCCACCTGCAAGGGCCTTCAATTATGTCTAACCCCCTACCAAATGTAAGGGCCTTCAATTATGTCTAACCCCCTACCAAATGTGAACAAATTTCCCCAACCTCAGGTCAAACTTAATACATTATTTTTCTTAAACAGGATGACTTGAGGCGTAGCAAATTCTCACAATACTTTTCTTCTGAGTTCTCCGTCGCGTGTTGTTGTTTACTACAACTTCATCATGAGGTCAAGAGGTTAAAAATTTGCATTTAGGCATTGTATTTGAATGCCACATGCAAAAAGTATCAGGAACTTTTTAAACAGGTACTAATGAACAGCACACTGATGGCACGAGGCGTAGTATACATTCTAGAAGACCTTTATTTTCTCACGAGTTTTGTTGTTTACTACAACTTCATCAGGGAGTCCTGAAAGTTGTTACTAAATCTCCCATGTAGGCTTATTTCAAACTTTTGAAAACCTCTTTACAGCACATTACGCTATGAATGCTATGTGCAAAAAATAAGGAAAATGGTTCAAATAATACTACGCTGAGACGACACCCTGCAGATATATGTGCAGGAAATTCCAAAAATTTTTGGAGTCACACCTTCCATGTAGCTGATCATTACAGATTTTATGGGAACCAGGCTTTAAACGAGGGGGAAACAAGTTCAGATGTCAATGACTTTTTAAACCGGTTGGCCAGTTCAGTACAAAGACTGGTATCCAAAGAGGTTCTGTATCTATAAATTAATTACTTTACAATCATGCATTTATTAAATAAATTTTTCAGAAATTCTGTTAAGCTTAATATACAGTGTATACATTTGACAAAACATTTTATCTAATGTATCTAAGATCATTAATTAAAAATATATACCATATTTTCCTGAGTATAACCTGCACTGCAGATAACTCGCATCCCCATGATTTTATCACAAAAAGAAACAAAAAAAGGATTACCCCCACCGCCGCATAAACGCACTCCAATTCATTCATTTCTACAACAAATATTGTCACATTGAATTGTTCAAACATCAAAACAAAACAAGTCAAATGCGTACAAGATGTTGGCAGCATTTATGTATTTGTTTCTCAGATAGTAAGGACAAATTAAGTGGCACCAGTAAGCAGCAAAAACTGGGATGCTAGCTAACATGATTGCTATTTAACAAAGTTTAGATACTGTACAATCTGGCAGAACATATTTGTTGAAAATCAATGCTACAGCTGTGCAAGTTGTACACTTCAGAATCTAACACACAACCCGCACCTTCTGTGAAACATTAGGTAAAAATAACAGATAACCCGCGAGTTATAGTCGGGAAAATACGGTACCGTGAAATATAAGATAATTTTATATAATGTTCCTGTGTTTGAACTAATGCACAGACAATATGATCAGGGTTTGCAGCAATTTATACTTGTGAGAGATAGTGGTTAAACTGTGATATGATAGCCAAAACTTTGAGTTTTGCTGCAAACTCACGAGCACTTGAAGGTCTTTGGACTTCAGCCAGACAGCTCTGGATCAAAATTTTCAGTGCCACAAATATGTACAGTACTAGGTATTCCTAAACCATCTTAACCTGGTTTTGATGCCAAACTGTGAAGTGTGGAGTGGAACCGCCACAACGGGATCAAAGCACAGTGTAGGATTCTTAACAACAGAACTACTTCCCAGTGCGCAGTGCTGCCTTCAACACTTGAACTGCACCATGTGTTCTCAAGAGCTTCAAGGTCACTTGTCTGCTGCGCTAGTAAACCAAACCTCCATAGTCTTATGAATGCCTAGAGTTGCACCTTGGGCGTGGTATATACTTTTCCATGTCCAAGGAAGCTCTTTAGTTTTCAAGCTTTCTCTAACAGCACAGCAGATGGTGCAGGAACTTCCTCACACACCATGAAATCTTCCTGCCAAAACAAAATTGAGAAAAGTTACAGCTGTAGCCCCACTCAAGCTCGATGAACTCTTTTTTAAAAGAACCTTTTTTTGCAGAACACGAGGCTGCAAAAATCCCAACATTAATAACATGCTAATGCACCTGTCAATGAAAAAGTGATAGGACACTGTGCACATGACAGGGCTTCACTGCCCACTCTCGTGTTGGTCAAGCTAGAACATGTTTGTTATATAAGGCCTATCTGCTTAAAGAATAGTGTACTGTCTATTTTTAAACAATTATTCCACAATTGTGCATTGGATATGAGCTTTTAGATATCGGACAAGGTGCGGAGCACTGGTCAGCTACTTTAAGCTTATATCCAACAAGCGTGAGTAAATAATTGTTTTATAAAACAACCAAACACAGGATAAAAATATTTTGAATTCTATTTTCTACCAAGTCAAATTTTTGGCCATTTTAAGGGAAAATTTTCTGTCAGGGATAAAATTGTAAGTTTTGGACAAACTGCAGTATATACAATAAAATTTATACCAAGAATACAGAACCAATGAGACTACCAGAACTTCAATATCCAGTGCTTAGTATTTAATAGAAGGCCTTAGTCAACCTGAAGTTATGTTGTGGTACCTTGTCATATATCACTTTTATAATAAGCGAACAACTTGGACACTGAGCCACCTCCTCTCCATCTTCCAGTTGTTCCTGTAGAATAATTAACAATTAAATGAAGTTTTAGCTAGCCACCCCTTGTTTGTTTAAATTTTTAGAATAATAAATTATTTTAAAACCCAAGTGGCAAAAGGAGGAAGGGTATGTGGTGAGGGGGAGAGGGAGTATCAGGGGGGCTGGGGTGGATCCATAAATTTTGGAGGGGGGGGAACTGACAATCTTGGAGAAGATGGGCCAGAAAAAGGCTTCTGAGCTCCATTTTATTACAGTGTTTTCTCACTAGATAATACCAAAATTGTCAAGGGGGGGGGGGGGAGGGGGCAGGGCAATCAACTTTTTTATTTCTTCACTCGTCCATGGGACAAGTTAGTTCTGAGTTTTACTTGTCCATAAGCAATTTTAATTTGTCCAAAGAAAATACTTTTACACATATTTGCTTAAACTTTTGAAAAAATCATGTCACAATTTTGCTATTACCTGTCGAAGGCATATATACCAAAAAGACTTTCAAAGCAGCCATTTTAGCTGTAGTGGTTTCCCCTTTGTTACAAACTCAGATTGAACGATGCATCAATTCTGCTTGTCCATACGGACCAGTGATTCAGCTTGTTGGATATATGGTAGAGGTTGTGGTACAGGTTGGAACAGAATTTTTTTGGCATCCTATCATTGTTTGATAAAAAGGTATACAAACCTAACATTGTTTAAAACAGTAACAGATATCGTTATGACAAGATAGCTTTTTTGGATCTTGAAAACTCTTTAAACTCAATGAGAGAGGGTGGGGAAAACAACTGACATTGGGCAAAGAAATATTAATCACATAGATCAAATTATGAAAACAGTAATGTATGTTTCCCAGTCTCATACTTTTGGTCCCAGTTATCCTCCCTCAACAGAAATAAAACTAAAATATAAATTCAAGTGAGGTGTCTGCACATGTGGGTGCTTTTGCATGTGTATGTGTTTGTCAAGGGGGGCAGGCAGGGGGCTGGGTAAAGACTAAAGGATGCATGTATTTTCATGAGCCCACACATTTTAAACCTCCTCAGGACCGTGGAGTTGGAGGCTGGGGGGGGCACACCCCCCCTTAATATTTTTAAAACTATAAAGTATTAGTAAGAAAAAGTGTGCTGTAAGTATGGTGCCCCCCCCAGGAAAAAAATCTCAAAGTTGCTCCGCGGTCCCTGATCCTCGAAGGAAAGTTGTCTTACAAATAATGAACTGTTAGTGTACAATAAACAGCAAGTATTTTATTTTTAATTTGCAAAGACATAATTAACTTAAGGTTACAGAATAGGATGGAGGTATGTTTTGCGAAGATTGCGTTTGCGCGTTGTGTTTAAGTGTTTCCGCTTGAAAGTTTATTTGTTTCTAGAGTCAAATAAATGTAGAATCTTGCTTCAATTGCAAAAACCTGGAAAAGTATAAGTTAATTGCGATTCTGACCAAAATCTTCGAAAAAATACCCCTTGTCCGCCAAAAGTTAATTCTCCCACCCGTTTTGACAAATAGCTGTCAAAATATCATTTTTGCAATCTTGAATAAGCATGTTTTAAAACGGCGTGTGGTAAACACAGATATTTGAGTGGTTAATATTTCAGAGCACTTTTTTTTTAGTTTCAATAATCTAACAAGTCACGTTCTGTATAGCTGATAATTCAATCACAATACAATTGTTGAAAAAGTCCCGACCCCGTTTTTTACATCCGGTTACTGCCAATGAGCTGTGAAAGTTTTGACAAGTTTGATTAAAACCAGATGGAGTTATAGTGTTCTAACGTGGTTGAAATGACCTTATTTCATTTTGCAAGAAAAATACAAAGTTTTCGCGGGGTTTTTAATCTCTTGCTGCAACCATCACACCTCCTTTCTAAACTAAGCGTAATCCTATTAGCGTAAGCCAATCATAGGTGTGCCGGAAGTTGCCTGTGGCACGCCGACTGTCAGTACTTGACCGCATACTGTGTTTATCTAACCCAATGTACAGTTATAATTTGCTCACTGTCGCTTTGTACTTTTTACCGGCAAGTATTGACAGTTGGCACCAAAGAAAGACACTGCAACTTCGGCCCACGGGTCAAAGAAACAAAAACGGTCTTCCAGTCAGGCTAGCCCGAACCAAGAGCCGCGGTCTGATTCTGCTAGTTCTTTTTTCCTCTTGTCTGGGAACCTTCTCATTGAAGCTGCTCTTTGCTTCTTCTTTCCAGAAGTGTAGAAAGGACTTGGATTCCTTTTAGACCTATTTTTATTCATGTTCCTTTTCAAAGAGTTTGTAGAAGACCTGATGCATGAAGCAAAAAATACTGAAAATCCGTTGCGAAACTACCGTGACTTTGAAACTGACATATGATAGCCATAACTGATTTACACTGTGCACACTAAAGGAAAAAACCATTAACACCTTTGCTGACACTAACACCATTATCAAAATAATAATTCCCGGGAATATTTTTGGGAGCAAAAATGCATTTAGCGATATCTCGGAAACTTTAAAAGATTTTGAAATGAAATTTTCACCAATATTTAGTAACTATAACATAGCTTACAAATATTCAAAAAAATAAAAATGAGAAAAATTTCAATTTTCTTATTCTGTAACCTTTAAGGATTCGTTAATGCTCTGCCGTATTCATAAGTTTAACTTTAAGTTTTTAAAATATTTTCGGTTTCACATCTCGCCTTTCAAGAGTTCAAAAAAAGTCTAAAAACGTGGAATGAAC
>JAOBRG010337582.1:0-14909 GCA_027574985.1 Umimayanthus nakama | reverse complement strand
CATATTTCTCATCCTGAAAGCTTATCAAGCACGGGTTACGAGTTCTAGCCACGCTAAGGGACTTCCAGTCAACCGAAGGAAATACAGACATTCGGTCTTAACATCGGTGTATATAGTGATTGCTTTGCTCTTTTGTTTGACTCCGTATATCTGTAGAAATGTAATCCGCTCCTTTGTCGGTTACAGCAGGGCGGTGTTCATTCTCGACCACGTGTCTGTGTTAATAGTCTACCTGAACTCTTTGATCAACCCAATGTTGTACTTTTGGAGAACAGCTGAGATACGACGAGCAGTGATAAACACTCTAAGAAGTTTATTTTCCGAAGCGCATCAAGGGTAGTATAACAACCGTGTACCGTCACATATGACTGGCTCTAAAATTAAACAACAGTGGATACTCACTTTTAATTATCCAATCAGAGCGCGCGTAAAATAGTATTTATTTTTTGGCAAATTCCAATGCTCACTAGCTATATGTCAGATACTTCGCGCGTTCTAATTGGCTCTTGAGTGGCCTTGTTAAGTTCCCATCATGCCCACGGGCGTTATTGTACAGTGTTATAAACTTACGCGTGTTCTGATTGGTTCTTGAGCAGTCTTAAACTCGTCTCATGCCCACGGGCATTAATTGCGAAGTAAATTTTTCCACTTGCAGGGTGTAATTTTTGTTTTAAGAAGAAATATCAAAATCATAAAATAAAACGCTCATCAACCTCGAACGTTCGGATTTACGGGAACATCAAACACCAGCTTTGACTGTACTATCGCTTGGTCAATACAGCAAGGATACAGTTTGATATTTCCCCTGCAGACCTCGCTCTCGGTTAATATATATAGCATATTGAAGCCCCATATAAAACAGAGCACCGTTTAATAAGGTGTTAGATAAATGGGTTTTAGTGCAAAAAGTAAATTTCCAAAGAAAATCCGAAGCAACTTGAAAAAGTTACGCGCGCAGTTGAATGGCTTCCTAATTTGCTGTAAATAAATCCTATAAAGGTGAGGTGACGTCAGCGGCTTTGGCTACAAGCGGTTCAGTGACTAAAAAACTATCCCGCCGTTTTCACTTGGAAGTTGAAGAAGGCCATGATAAACAGAGATTCTTCCGGCATCAAGCTTAACTACAACTAGCGGCTAAAATGAAATTTATTGAAGGTCCGAACTGTGTAAGGAAGGCGGCAATCCGAGCTCGTAAAGTTTAAAGATCTTGAATCATATGGTAATCCAAGGTCGAGGAGCTACACCAAAAGTTCAACTAACTCGCTGTAAGGACTGACAATCAAACACACAAATAGTTTGGTTTTAATGTTCGATGATTAAATGAGTGCCCGGACGACAACGTTCTCACGCATTTCTTTACAGAAACAATCAAATCTTGATTTTCGGGAATGAAGATATTTATTGAAATCCAGAACCGATTCAAGAAGAAAGTTGACAGGACAAATGTAAAACGATCTCTCAAGCTCAAAGTGCGATAACATTGTCAATTCAAAGATCTTCAAAGGTACTGGATTAACTGTAGGAAGCACTTTCATTTTGGTTGATACCGATATTTAATTTATGTGCAGTTTGCAACCTCTGACGATCGGTGCCCATTTTGTAGCAATGATTCTGTATTTCTGCGCTGTGTTTATGTATAATTTCACTAACTTTGTTGTTGATTTGACTTGTTTTTCGTCTTCCTCTTTCCTTTATTTCTGGACACAGTTTAGCTGGTTAAAGTTCACTCCTCCAAGTTTTAAAGTACTCGAAAGAACAGTAAATTAACCTTCTTTACGTTCTTGTCAGCCGGCAAAACATTTGCTTCAGTTTCGTCCGTCCGCTGACAGAAATGGCTGATGGTATTTTCCCGTTAAATATAGCGATATATTAGCACAGTAGACGTCATATTTAGCCAATCAAAATGCTGGAAAAAACCATATTAAACGGAATTGGCGGACGCATTTAAAAGTAGCTGTTAATAAATGATTTGCTTGCTAGTTCATGTACAACTCCAGGAGTGGCTAATAAATACTTGAACACTTGACACGGTTCAGTGTTCTTATATCTTAACAGCGGGACAAGTTAGAAACCTTATAGAAGAGCTCCCACAATAAACGAGAACTTACAAGTGAAGAACGCACTCAGGAAATGCAGAAACAAGCACATATGCAACGGCCTCCCGAAATTCCGATATTGGTGATATTTATTGCATGGATAACATCCCACAAAAATAGTCTAAAAGCAATGAACCTTGCTTTACCTTTGTTCGGACAAATTCTTGCTTAAATTAAAATCCGAAACAAAGCATCTTAAAATAATAATAGCAACATTAATGACAATGATTGTAAATATAATAATAATAATAATAATAATAATAATAATAATAACAATTATAACTAAATTAATAATAATAACAGTAATAAGAGTAGTAGTAAAAATAATAGTAAGAAGTTAATAGTTCTAATAATAATAATCTAGTATTTAAAGTGCCTTTTCCAACACTAATTTAAATGCACTTGTTGAGATTTAAGTAAAAAAGGTCACAAAAAGATATGAACCAAAATATTCTTTAAATAAAAAAATGTGTTTAGTGACCTAATGTTTTTAATTCCTAATAACTTGAAAAAGTAAAACGCCTGGCGATGTGAAACAAGGAACACGATATAGATAATGTTTTAGTTCTAAAAGCGTTCAGTTGTGAAGGCTAATCCTTTAACTTTAGTGATGAAATTGATAAAAACAGTTATTACAAGTATTACAAACTAAAACCATCACACTTGAATCACGCGAGTTGTATGTTCGAAATATCTCGAATGCATGCAACCCCAATGCTCGGGATTTATAACATCTAGTTCCTGGTTTTGTATATGCACACACAATCATATTCCTCGGTGTAAGTGAACAGCAAGTTCATGCAGTTCATCCCCACTTGGGAAAGTAACTATTTACTACACGTCTTTCACTTCTAACAGGAGGCAGTTTTCATTTCAATACGAGATTGTTTTGGTACTGAACTTATTGCAATGAATGAAGTAGCTCACTTTTGCAGCAGACAGAAAAATACTCAAAACAACCTGCCTATTTCAACGATAAGCTTGAAAGGAAATTGAGGAACAAAATTATTGTTTTCATTTTTTCACGCGCAAGAACGGAAAGAGTACTTTATGTTTAAACACGTTTTTATGTCATTTGCTTTGTTTTTACACTCTCACTGATCTCGCATTATACGGCATTGATTTACAGTTATACAAAGTCATTAGACTTAATCAACTAGCTTGGCTAGTCTACAACCCACAGATATACTCTGAAAGCAACCCTTACCATTACCCTAACCCATACTCGATACATCAGATATTTTTAAAATCAACTAGCTTGGCTAATTCTGGAAATGGGTGTAGCGTTACTAAAAATACTAAAAGACCTTCTACAAAAGCTATTCGTAATTTAATAATACTTCATACCAAAATGAGTGGAATGTTGCTAGAAGTTGTTTTGAACGGTAGGATCGACTATGCGAAATAAGCACGTGACTAATGTAAGACGCACCTTTTAGCTGACGGTCTGTTACAAAGACAGCGTTTTGATTACTTTGTGATGATTGACTAAAACGGAGGCGTTTTAAGGGCATGATTACTTGTATGATTGGTTTGTTTGTTGCTTAGTAATTCCACGCTAATAATGCATCAGAACTTACTTTACGCGAGCAGAGAAGCAAACCATTTGAACGGTTCGTGTCTTGTTTAAGACGTATAATTGCAAAAACGCATCTCTTCGTGTCCGACATAAGAAGCATCTTCTGTTAGTCGCGTAATAAACAGCCCTATATAAGGGGCTGTTTCACAGCTTTGCAAATGCTCCAAGTTTATCGTCAAGCAAACCCAGTCATGAACATATATAGTATCTATAAACAGGTACTGTTCAAAAAATACTAACGTAAGACCAGGGTTAAACTTCAACCTTATAGTGCGTCGAGCTAAATAACACTTCAGTTCGCCACCGAAATTAGTTAAGTTCGACTTTTGTGTCAAACGGCTAAATTTCTTCAGTAACTTTCAATCGGCCGAATTCGGCCGCTCTTATGCCGTTCTAACTGACATCGTCAGTCGAATAGAACGTCACTCGATCTTGATTGGGACAAACAACGAGCTTAGAATGCGCTTATGGGCCTACCTTATTTTGATTAAATAGTGCGATTGGTCTACTTTGAGCCGCAACTAGGTTGATTTATAATAGATATTTTTGTCCTACAATGGATCATTTTGTTTCCGTCCGGGACACAATTCCCAAAGCAGTTAATCGGCTCAAACTTCATTAATATGTTTGCTTCCAAGTCTCCTAGGACAAATAATATACAATTGAACCACTGGTTAAGCCATGAAAGAGTCTTATCAAGTCCAACTTTACCAACCATAACAAGCCTCAAACACGTTATCGCTTTTTTTTCTTTTTCCGGTTTCGGTTCTTTTGGTTTTGTTGTTTTCCTTTTCCCTTGTTTTTCACAGGGATTTCTTTGAGTTCGTCATCTTCAGCGTCATCATCTTCTTCAAGTTCCGCGTTGAATTCGTCTCCTTCTCTTACTCGAGAACCACTTGCTTCTCTGTCGTCTGATACAAAAAAGAAAACAAATTTATGAACTTTTTTTAAGCAGCAGTTTAATTAACCATTAAAGTGTTGACGCTACGTACACGCCCTCACTCTGTGTGCTATTTTCTGCTTCTTGAAGGACCAAGAAAGGGTATTTTTCTGTCCAACGATTATCTCATAAAGTGATCTTGCTAAGCAATACGCTATTTTTAAAAACGGGGAGCCCAAGATCACAAGCAAGTAATTAAAACGCTTAAATTACAATACTGTTCACGAGTTATACATATATATTAATATCTGCGTGTGATCTATCAAGAATTTTGAAACTGAAGTCTGGTTCGAGGATCGGACATCTGATTAAGACCGTAATATTGATTCGACGTGTCAAATCAAGATATAAAATTCAAAGTATACTGTTAATTTAAGCTTGATATTCTTCTCCAGGCACCGATCAGTTTGCAAATTCTGACTCTACCAAACAGTTGTCATTTTAGTTTTTGAGGTTAAAAGCTAAACCAGCATTTCTATCAAGTAAATTACAGTCAAACCAGGTCAAGCGTATTGCTCAAATTAAAGATTTGGTTTTGTTGTTAAAAATTTGAATCAATTCCTTATTCGAACTACACAAGTTTAAACCGAAAAACAGACTTCTCGAGTCACGTCTCGATTTTAACACCAAGATTTGATTAGAGTATCGAGCAATAGTGGTCGTAAGTTGAACGTTGGAGAATGTCACGAAATGTGTCTGGCCGTGTTTACGAACCTGGAAACCCTCTCTCGAACTCTGTTCAAGTGCGAGAGTAGTCATGGCGATTGCCGGCCGTCTGTATAAGTGAACGACACTGTCTCATCTATCAAACCAAGCCAGGGAGGAAGGCTGGACATGGCTAAGGAGAGGATGATGTTTGATATACCAAGTGAGGTGCCATCGTTTCTTATTTTAAAGTGACAGTACATTGTTGCGTTCTTTGTGACGCAACTCAGGGCTCACTGGTATATCCAACGGAGACTGAGACACGCGACAGTTATTGTTAAGTAATCCAAACAAATTTAATTATTTAAATTAATGTTTGATCTGGGAAGTTCGTTTTTCGATTTAAATTTAAGAATTTCGAACGAATATTGAGTTCAAATATTTTTTTGACAACAAAACCAAGTCTTGATTCTTCGGCAAAATTCTTGACCTGGTTTGACTGTAAGAAGTTGTCCAAGCCTGGCCTAAACCTGTCGAGCTATTGATGCACATGGGAAGTTTGGAGAGGGCGAAAAAGCCTTTGGAATGGCACGAGGTAAAGCCGAGTGCTTCTCCAACCTCTCTAGTGCTCTTCCAATTTCCCATGCGCATTCCTAACTCAGTGGAACATTACTTTTCTTAGAACTCCTTTCAAGCTTTGTTTCCACCTTTTGCCATACGTTTCGCCATTTTCTAGACTTGCCACAAGTCGACTCGCATATTTTTTTCTTGATGCTTTTAAAATAACGAGCACCCTTCCTTCGCACGAGGAATAAACATTACCGAGCTCTGAAGGCGCGAGAGAGCCTTGAAGCGACCGTGCGCCAGCTAGGTAGCGAAAGGCGAGTCGACTTGTACCACTTGCAGGAAATCGCTTTTAATTTGCTTTTTGTTGCCGTGAAAAAATGAAACGCCTTCTGGATCGAATGAAGAGAAAGCGGATCGGCCGAGCTTAACATGCAAAAATCCACACGTGGGCTTGTTGTAGAATTTTCTTCAAGGAAGCAAGTGCCAGGGGATTTGCTGTTGAAATCACTTAACACTTCAACAAAATCTGTTTCTAGAGTTCAAATTTCTTCTAAATCAAAATAAGCAGTCTGCATACTCTGTATTCAAAATATAATATTAAAATCTGACAACCGACGGAAAATTGTTTAGTCAGCCGATGAAAACAAAGTGTGTGTGGAGATGCAAGTTTTGATCGGAGAGGAATTTGTAGAAACTTTAACAGCCGCGACCAATGTCGTGTGTAGAAACTGTGAAGATAAGAATGCAACTTTGGTGAAGAAAATTGCAAGTAAAAGATTCGCGAAAGCGAATAAAGAACTCAACTGATTGAGAAGAGAGGCTCAACTTCAGTAAAGCGAATGTGCCGATCCGAACCAGAGCGAGTAGCGTGTCTAAATGACGCCATAGACTTGTCAAGTCAACTCTTGAAACGAAGAAATCGGACTATTTTTTTTCAAGATGTAGTGAACGACTTAAAACCACCGACACACAGGGTGAACTACACTCAAACAACGCCATGACCAGTTCATTCAGAGGAAGGACATCTCTACCGGACTCCGGATGGCGCTGGTTATCCCTGATTTCTTCTTAGTGAAGTATTCTTGCTCCAAAAGCAATCGTTTCTTGTGCCAATCTCATACCTGCTTGTCCAAAACAGTTACTATGAAGTAAGTACAAGGAAATGATTTCTAAACTTTCGATTATTTGATGTAAAATACTCGCACATGTTCATCGCGCGTGATGCAAACTTGTGTTGCTTGAATGACTGACATGTAGGAAAAAACCGATTCAGATTGGCCAATCTTTGACACATCACCGGGGCAAAACTTCCCCGGTGGTTTTTGGCGTGCCTCGCTGGCGTTCGGTCGCTTCAAGGCTCTCTCGCGCCGTTAGCGCTCGGTTTATTTTTTTCATTGTGCCTTCAGCGCTCGTTATTTTAAAAACATCCAGAAAAAAAAGGAAAATTATGACAGTCGACTTGCAGCAAGTCTAGCCATTTTCATGCAGTGAATTGCGTAATAACTCAAAAAGACAATTATTGTCAGCATTTACCTTCATTTAACAGATTCTCCACGTCCTCTATCGTCTCGCGGAATTTCCAAATAGCGTCTTTAAGTTCTTTGGTGACCGTCCACTGCAGCTTGTCTTCCATTTGATGAACCAAACGATTCACCCCTGAACGAGCAGCCTTCAGACGCTGACGGTCAAGTCCTTCCACTTGCGAACGTGATGCTTTGTCATCTGCATCACCGTTTTCATCGCCTAAACGCAATTCGGAGTTGAAAATAAATTTTGAGTTAATTGATATCATAAAATAAAAAATTCTAGTTGTTGAAATTTCTGACAGTTTTACTAATATCGATTTTCAAAGAATTCCTAAAAATTTTAGAAAGTTGTCAAAAGCCTTTTAAAAACTTTTTGTAATAACTTCAGAACATTTCCGAAGATATTCCAAAAATTTCCGAAGATCCCCCAAAATTTCAAAAAATTTCTGAGAATTTAAAAAGGCGCCAAAAGCCTTGTGACAATTGTTTCGACAATTTCCGAAAAAGAAAACGAAGGTGTTAGTCTTATAGATAAAAGAAAATTACATCATGGGGTGAAGACAGACACCTTTTATCTCGTGTAGAAAACTTACTACGCTCGCGCTCCTTTGTAAAAGATTATTTTTATTCTAACGCATCGTTATCTTCTAAGATGTTTTTGTATTACTTACCCGAGTGCAGTCTTTGTTCCCTCTGCAGCAAAGGAAGAATGTCATTGTTGTAGAAATGCTTGTAAATTTGAAATTTTTTCCATTCCTCCACATGGGACGTTTCTCCAATGTGGGACTTCTGCTTAGCCTCAAGTCGAACTTGAGCGCTCTCTTCCAAAACTTGTTGCATCAACTCTGAAACACAGTGTTGACATGCTAGTTAGTCCTTAAAACGTTTGAAATGCTAAATAAGCGTACATGCACTGAACTAAATACAATGACAAACGTTTTTACTCTTGGTAAGTAGAACACCCAATATCTCAAACCTTGTTGAATAAGCTCTTGCAGTTTCTAATTGCTTTCTTGACATTTGTGTTACTAACAACGATTTAGTGTGACTTATACTTACTAATTAAAAAAGTTAAATGGCATAAAAACTTTTTTTACTTTTTCATTGAAGGTTCAAATTATCGGAAGTCACCTGAAAACAGACGTACCTCCGTCTTCGGTAAAACTGCCTTCAAAATCAGCAGCAACACGAGTCTGTTCTTCAATTTCCTTAGAGTCCGGTGCGGCAGAGAAGTACACTCCACAAACACCACATGTGAACTTGTCCACTGCAAATTTACTGAACCGCCCTTCATTACTCTGAGGTTCAACAACGGCTGCCGGTCTTCCAACATGTTGTGTCTGTGTCTGCCTTTCTTGAATCCACCGTCGGATGTAACGCTGTATTGTCACTGCTGCAGCTTCCCTATCTGCATTTTCTCTTTCTTCATTTTCCTTTAACAGTACTGGAACTGCTATATCAGAATCTTCAGACTGAATTTCCTGATCGTCTGCATCTTCCTTCACCTCCATCTGCTGGGGCTGTTGATCTACTGTGATCGCACCTACCATTGCAGAAACATCAAAGTCAAACTGTGCTGAATAGAGGGCAGGATTAGTAGAGGTGGCGTCAAAACGATGTGTACGAATATCCCAGTGAAGATCAAACAGGGACTCGTGTCTGCGACCCAGAAACTTCGTTAGCACCGTTACTACATCTGATATTCTCGTTATATTCCTGAGAGACTGGAGTACATCTTTGATTCGGTCAGGAACGGAGGGTTCTGGAAGTAGCTTCCACAAACTCTTTAGAATGATCTTCTGACAAATGGCTGGGATATCAGCTCCACAGTTGCAAAGCATCGTGAGAGCCAGAATGAGTGTTCTCTCTGCCTGACCATAATCAACACTGTCGAGATCTTCATTAGGAGAAAAAGCATCTGAAACAACATCAAATTGTCTGAACTTCATTCCGCAAGTCAACTCAACCATGTACCTCAGCAGACCTTGCATGGCATTGTAAACAACTCTTGTGTCACGAGCGTTCTTTGCAGTGTGTTCTAAAGCACCAAATAGTTCGAAATGCTTCTCGTTGGTGCAGTTAACCATGTTCCAGATTTCTACAGATTTTAGGTAGGTCTGTGGTAGGCACACAGGAAAGCGAAGAGACGCATTCAAGCGAGAACACATCGCCAAACACGCCGTCAATTGGTACTCAAGTATCATGAGTGTATTGGCGATTGACGGAAAAGGCATTGACGGGCGCCCAGCGGGAAGTGACAGGAAACGCCTGATGAAATGATGTGCAGCATTTACCACGTCACCGTCGACACGAAGGAAGTCCTTTGCACGCTCCCACAATCTTAGGAAGCTGTTGTATCTCCCCCGTCTTTTTCCTTCTTCCACCATTCCGTTTCTTGACGGCTCTACCTTTCTTTGGTTTCTAGCTTCTTTCTCGAATTCTCTTTCTTCTTCAAACACCAACGTTCTTGCCTTGCTTTCGTTGCTGATCAGTTGTAGGGTGAAGGATAATCGAATAAATACGTCAGTGTTAATCCGTCGGTGAGGACTTGCATTTTCCCAAGAGTATTCTGCAAACTTGAGCATTCGCTGTTTTACAATCGTTTTTGTCCGTAGATTTAAAATGTGGCGTGGCGTGAGAGCAACACCTTGCATACCAACTTCTGGAAAGATGAGACCATACAGAGCTTCACTCGATTTGAACTCGCGGACATCTTTGGTCATGAGACGAGTAATCAGTGATTTCGCTTCTTTAACGCTCACAGCCGAGTTTACAAAGTTGCTAACAACGGCATCTAAGTTAACCAAGTTCAGTGCTGCATCATAACGAGCATTGAAAAGCTGCCTTGTATCGTTCGCGTGTTGCTTTGTGCAACTCGAACTTCCGCAAGAGAAACCAAGACTGAATGCATTGCAAATTGTGTTTTGTGCGACGGAGTCTTGAAGGAGAAAACGAATCTTATCAACAAGTTTAACTGAAAGCTCAGCTAGGAAGAAAAAAATTTGCCACCGTGCAACGGTGACGTCTTCCAATTCCTCAACATTTTGCTCCTTCGAGGTCAAGTGGCGACTAAACTGAGTGAATCTACTTCCACTGTTGCGCAAAAATGTTCTATGTTTCTGGCTGTCACTGGAACGCGACAGTCCAAAATGTTTTTCGCACGTTGCAATCATCTTGTGGTCTTCCGGTGTCAGCCTTGCAGCCGGCTTTGCTAAAGCGACAATCAAGCTGAAAAGTCTTTGAATAGTTCTTAGTAGTATCCATTTTGGAAAATCCGGAACCTTGTCGTCAGTTAACTCAAAGATTGCCTCCACTGTTTCTGCTTCTCCAACATCATTTCTGGCGCTGTTAAACTCTCTTCCAGCTTCCTTTACAATCTTCAAATCGCCTTTCACTTTACCAGTTAGCAGCAGAGCATCCCCTTTACCATTCAAGTCCACAGCTTCGTCGTATTTTAATCTTGCTGTTTTAAGGTAATCCAAGACGATTTCAGTGTCAAAAGGTTTCTGCTGCACAGCTGTTCGGGCAAGCGCCATGTAGCATTCTGCAACGAGTTTTGGTTCGCTAGAAAGCCGAGCTGCTTCTTTAAATTTACCGTGTGCCATCAGCGTTTGGGCCGCTTCCTCGCTTTTCCCAGCTTCCTCCAAAGCGCGAGCTACTGCATCCACAAATCCACGTTTCTTCAAGAACTCGATCCGATCCGATGCGGAAGGAAGGCGTTCAAGTACGGCCTCCATGTCTGGAATTCGATGGTTCTTGTAGTGTTCGTCTGCCAAATGGAAACACAACCGCTCCACAGTGTGTGTGGCCTTCGGTGGGACAACACCTTCTCTCTGTTGCGACTCGTCGGAGGACAAAGTGTGGTATCTGTCCAACATGTCAATTGCTTTGTCAAACTTCTTGGCCTGACACAGGATCTCCACTGCTTGTCCATAGTCGCTAACCATCTCACAGCATTCACTCGCAAGGACAAAATCTCCTTCCTTCTTGTACAGTTTGGTAGCTTGTTTAAACTGGGGAATAAAAAGCCAATTTAGAAATATTGAGATGATTATATAAGATAATTATCACTTGCATCAGTTTACAACTGTCTTTTATTGTCGAATACTTCGGCTGTTTCTAAGAAAACACATTAATAAGTTGATTACTTTACGATGAAATTCCACGCTAAAACACAAGAGAAAAATGATAATTCACAAATTGCGAAACAATGACCGACAGCATTTCTCTCTGATTTTGTATAAAAATGAGCATTACCCCCTGAACAAGATCAAATTTGCCGGATTTATGGAAGCATATTTGAGTGTTTAATCCAGGCTGAAACCTCCCTGAACTTGGGGATGTTGTGAACATAAAAGCCTCTCTCAGTTGTTTTTCTATTGTGCTATGACTTAATGTACATAACAGAGGGAACTCCCAGAAAATAATGATTGCGGCAGTTGAGAAAACGTTTCCTAAATTTAAAAGTATAACCTTTGGTATTTATGTTGGTTCTTAGCTAAAAACTGGGAGACTATTTTTGAAAAAAAACTGTTTTATCTGCGTGGGCGAGTACGCGGAATAAATAGGTTTGATCAACAAAAGTTGATATGGTATGTTTTTCGCCTGCGGGATATAGTGTTTAGCTGACGTTTCGAGCGTTAGCCCTTCGTCGGAGCAGACTGAGGGATTGTGAGGAAATCAGTGTTTAAATAGTTAATAATAAATTTATGCGGATCGAAAAGTCAAGTTTTGCCATTGGTTGAAGCATCTAATTGGTCAAAAACGTGTTCGAAACTAAACGAATGAAAATCGTTCATTGATTTCGATGGGAGCCAAAAGTCCCGAGTTTGAAGATTAGTCTCTGTTCTTTCCTTTTTCGGTTGTCATTATTCCCAGAGTGTAAGTTAATTCCGCAAATTGCCGTATGTTCGTGTGAATGGTTCGGGAGATTGAAATGTCTAGCCACGGGTTTAGACAGGTCCGATCCTTTGTTTTTGACTTCGAGTAAATGTTCGCAAAAGCGGTCACCTAATTTACGGCCAGATTCTCCTATGTAGAGTTTGTTGCAGGGAGTACAAGTGATGCAAAAAAATGATATTGAAGGTTGCGCAGTCGAAGTGGTCATTTACTTGGTATGATCCTTTGGGTCCTTGAATGTTTGTTTTAGAATTAATGAACGGACATGTCTTGCAACATTTGCGAGAGCAGTTGAAAGTTCCCGGTTCTAGGTTAGAAGGAAGTGAGCTTTGAACAAGTGCGTTTCTGAGGTTTCGATCCCGTTTGAATGAGACGAGTGGCGGATTAGGGAAAATTTGTGCTGTTTCTGGATCTGACCGTAGAATTTTAAAATTTCTGAGGACCACGTTTCTGGCGGCTAAATTTTAAGGATGGAAAGTAAGTGTGAAAGGAATTCGCTCTTCATTGTTTGACGCTGATGGTTCTAAAGCGGATTCTCTAATGACGTTTTGGACGCGATTGGGTGCTTTAGATAAGGTGTTGTCAGGATAGCGGCGTTCGGAGAAGAAATTAGACATTTGATCACATTTAGAGTTGAAATCTGAATCATCGCTGCAGAGTCTACGAAGTCTGAGAAACTGCGAGTACGGAATTGAGTCTTTGACGTGAGATGGATGGGAAGATGAGTACAAAAGATAACTGTGCGAATCTGTAGGTTTGTAGTGAACATTGGTTGCCAAACTATTATCTTGGACAGAGATGTTGATATCGAGAAAAGTGACCGAGATTTCAGAGGCTTCTTAGCTAATAAGTCTTGTTACCATTTTGACAACGTTTGAAGATTTTTTAAGGCAAATAAAAGCCGTTTTTTAGTTTACAAAACATGTTTTGAGAAAATGCTTCAAAACCAAAACGAAAAAGACCTTGAACAACGACAATTGAAGCCCAACCATTTTCCTAAACGAAAAATCAAAGGTGTTCTTAGAGTACCAAGTGTAGCTAAAATTTGATACTTTTTAAGGTTTGGGTCAAGCTTAAGCTTCTGACCCCTTTCCCCCTACTTTTCTCTAATAATTCCTCCTGGGCATTTTTAGCGTAATAATTGAGTCTTTTTAGCTCAGGCTCAACCAACCTTTCGTGTTCTTTTGTACAGGGTCGCAAGGAGATGACGCTGTTTGGAGTTGTGAAGACAAATCTCAGCTTCTTCGATCATGCCACACTCCAAAAACTGTTGGGCAGCTTTGAGAAATTCTTCTCTCATCAAGCGAGGCTGGCCACGAAGTTTGTTGGCTTCCTCGGCTTGTTGCTGAGCCTTGCTTTTCTGCAACATGAGGTCTTCTCCAGCAATGGCAAAGCACTTGGCAGCAACACTCCACAGCCTTTTCTTGTAGAAATATTGGCCTCGCTCGTGCCATTCTTGTGAGGTTGATCGTTCCGCAAACATAGAGGTCAGCGGTTCAGTGCCATCACCTTCTTCCTTCACGGATACTACATTCACCAAGTCCATTCTTCGGAAGTATTCAAACATTGGGGAGCGTGCTTCCTCGTCTTCGTCGAAGAACCACACATTCACCCGAGCGCGGGTTATGGCTGTGTATAGGTACTTGAACTCCGAGTTGAGAACCTTGTGCTTGTCACTGTCAAAATCCAAGGGACGTGGACGATTCCTGGCATTAAGCTCATCTTCCTTCATTTCCACCAATCCTGTTGAGCTGGTAGTTTGGCCTTCTTCGAGTTTCTTTACATAACCGGAAACAACTCGCCACTCTTTGCATGCCTACAACAAACATTAATACATACTAAACACATAACATTCAAAAAGTGCGGGTTTTTTTGAAACCAAAACTTGGAGTTTGCTACAAATAAGGAAAAGTTGGGGGAGGAAGAAGAAAAAAGACAGAAAAGAGAAGGCAAAGGAGGAAAAACTGATAACATCATTCTAGATGTCAGAAGTGGCGAGGGAAGAGATAAATTGAAAATAGAGGGAAGAGGAAGGAGCATAATTGTAGTCTTGGTCGTCTTTAGAAACGCAACATGTCAGAAATGGTAAGGGGAGGGAGGGCAAAATATTAGAAAGAAGAGGGAACTGAGGAAGAAAAAAATCGGTTTGGATTATCCTCCAGCATGTCAGAGAAAAAGTCGTCGGAGCTATGGGGCAAAAAGGGAGGAAGGACAAAAATGAAAGTAGGGAAGGAGCTGGAAAGGAGAGGGCAAAGGGCTTTGAGAGCAAGATAAGAAATTACAACTCTAAAGTAGAAGAAACAACATATTTTGTTCGCGTTACAAAAATCAACAAATTGTTTTCTTCGATAACTCGTGAAAAATGTTATTTAGCACCTGAAAATAGAATAATTTTTCTGAGCCGACATTTATCTACTTATATCTACTAAAGCATTTTCTAAAAGATTTAGCTTCTTGTCTTAAATATTCATTGGGATTACAAGGAAACAGTTGCCTTGTTCGAGAGCTGTCTTAGCATGATTTTTGCTTCATTGTGGATTGCTTTTACACCATTTCACGATTCACTATTTTAATTGTTGACGACATTTGAATCTTACCTGGGAATCTTTGAAGAAGTTGTAAATAAGGACGTCGTCAAACTCTAAACCTTTGGCTTC
>JAOBRG010337581.1:0-25807 GCA_027574985.1 Umimayanthus nakama | reverse complement strand
GAGTATTATTTGCATGAAAGCTCATAACGAACTTCCATTTCCTTCGTGATTTTGTTGCTCGGAGGTGCTAAAAGAAAATTAGTTTCTGGAAAGAAGTTACATCCAATTTTTCAATATAATTTGTAATTGGTCACCTTGTGTCATCAAACCAATCTTACGCCTGCATGGATTTCAGAAATTAGAAGGATACATTTTTCGAGTTAATGCTAAGAGTTTCAAAATGCATCACAAACTAGTGACTAATAGAAAAGTACTGCTGGTGCCATCAAGCCACTGCGCACGCTCGGTTTTTTTTTTTTTTTTGGCCGAGGCAGTTTGTAAAAAATATTCTGACAAACTTTAAAAGCGTTTAAAAGCTCGCCTTAAAAAATACTGGGTATTTTGTAAATCCTAGTTAGAGTATGGGCCCGAAAAATTGTTCTACGAACTATAACTCATTTCCAAGCAAAGTTGAGAAACAATATATCATATATTGATTTCAATAAGAGCCGGAATTAAGTAGTGGAAATGACAAAGTAATTAAACCGAAATGCTGTACAACATTAGGGGCAGTATCGCAACAAAGGGAATGACCCGCAGATGTTTCGTCAGTCAAACGACTCCACGTGGCCTTAGGATCAACTAGAAGCTCTTTTATTTTGTCTATCAACGAATAACCGACAACTTGTGGGATAATTTGAAAATATCATTTGTTGTAAATGCAATTGGGAGCTAGTGAACCTTTAACACAAATATGACAAACTACACCATCAGATTAACGCATTTGTGTGCGAGATTAGCACAGTTGATAAGATCCCCATATACTGCAAGCCACGAGATCCTGGATTCAATCCGGGACTAGCGCGGCAAGGGATAAACTGTGCGTAACCTTCTTTTGTCACACAGTTGGGGGACTTTTGGGATTTTCAAAGAACTTACGCACCTTTCGAAAAAAGTAAGGTGGTCCTATTATGTGTAAACTTGCAACAAGTCGAGTCGCTATTTTTTTGGCACGATAAAAAATGAAAAGGATAAAAACCCAGAAATAAGCCAAATAAACTGTGCGCTCCAGAATCGGAAAAACCGTGCGAAGGACTTCAATTTGCGAAAGTCTAAGTGCTGTGGTAAGCGACACATGGAGGAGTAAATCCAATGGATTCGAATGTGTTACCCTCACTTAACTTTTATATCCTTTCATGTTTTACCCTGTAGCAAATGAGCCAAGAAGCATTGCGGTATATCAGTTCTTAAGCCCGTGCACTACCTGAGTAAATTTTGGCCGAGCCTCATAATTGTTGTTTAACTTTTAGGGAAGTTTCAGCCTCAATAATTCTTAAGCTGTTCTTATTTTCAAAAGTACTCATAAGAACAAATATATTATGAAATAATTCCTAAAATATTCCCAAAACACCCGGCCTAACTTTTGATCATCAAGCCGAACGGAAGTTGAATCGATCTAGACATTTGAAATGTTTCACTACTCGATACAGTCTAGTTTGAGGAAAACAACAGAGTTTTACTAAAAAAAACTAAACTTTGCATTTAAAATTCTAAATCCTAGCCTTGATTTTACTTAAGTTGTTCTTAGTTTTTGGCCAAGTTCAAGCCTCGTTCTTCTTATAAAGTTGGTCTTACAAAAGCAAAAAGCATGTATACAATTCTTTGGTACAGATGTGCTTGTGACGTAGACTGAGTTTTATTACCTGTAGTTTAGATATCAAATTTGTGTTAAGAGTTGGGGAAGTGAGCATGTTGTTTGCTAAAAAACAACTTAATGGTTAAGCAAAAACGTGAAAATGTTATGAATATGCAAAGATCCAAAATTACAAAGTTCCTCCTGATAATACATACGTCATCACAAGATGCCCACTTGTTTATTTGAATAAAATTGGCTGTGCACACGTGCCGAATGTGATGCAGTATTTACGATGGCTATATCCTAAACCGTACGTCAGAGTTTTGGTAGTATACGGAGATAAACACACTGTGGTGCGAGTTCAGATATCGGGTTTAGATTTTTTCAAATAAATTTTTTTCCTAGACTTGACTCTGTATTTTGAAAACATTGTCTTGAGGTAAAGACAAACGTTTAACTTTGTTGCGAACTGTTTAACTTTACTTGTCAAGTACTGCATTCACATATGTAGACGTATAGAGAGATTATACCTGTATGCAGCAGGCTTTAATAAAACAATTCTTGTAAAAGAAAATAGCAGTAGAGAAAACTGCTACATTTTAGACTGAACTTTGAGTAGAAAAAAAAGCTAGAATGCTATATTAAATTCAACTATAAACCGCAACGTTCTTGTCAATTTGTGAAAGGGATTCTTTGTCACCTCTCAGATCGATGCACTGTTTTTGACTGTGATAGAAACATGTACAGCTTGCCAAAAAAAACGTTGATCATGACTTGGGAACATCGTTCCAGTAACAATTCTGTAGGACGCCACACTGTTTTGAGTGGCTACTACATTTGCCAGAACCAACAAGAATTTTCTTGACCAAAACGGTATTAACTCTTCATCAATTTAAAAATGTCTTATAGTATTTGCCTATACATCCAGTTTTTGAAAAGACGAGAAGCTCGCAAGTCATATTAAGAAAGTCAAAGGATTATGATTTAAAATTGAATTGAAACTCTTTGCTTTTCTTTTTCAACGAATTTTATCCAGCCCTTCTTTATTTTCACCATTTGCAATGATGGTGAGCTACCGGTATTAATTGTGCCAGCTCACTACTATTCTTTCGTATTCAAACATTTCTATTCAATCTTTTCTTTTGATTTACACCGACGAGGAAGAGAGACGTACAAAAGCTATTAGTATTGGTCGTGGGTGGTTAAATCTTGTTTACTTATGCATGCGGCGTTAACTAATTATCGTTAATTTGAATCACAGTTGATGTGCGTACGCTATAAAAGAAACAGCAAATTTCTCTACAACTTGAATAAAACAAAGTGTTGGTTAAAGCTATTGGAAACTGAAGAAACGAGCTTCGATCAGGTAATCTTTGAAATGTTCTATAAATTAGGTAAAATTGGGAAGAAAAGCGTGCAAAGTCATATCAACAGTGCTTGCAGTGCTTGCTATTTTTTCAGATAGGTACACAACTAAAGAAAGAAGAACTAAAAGGGTTAGTGACTGAAGCAGTCATTGAAATATGTGGTATATGGTGTATTACCAGTGGAATCGGATTGTTAGGTTCTTGCCAGCATGTGTTTGAGCCTAACTTCTGAGAAAGTTTACTTTCGGCCGCGTACAGCCGGTCGCCTTTAGCTTTTTTCTTTTTACGAAAGACAAAACGCCGAATCCGATTTTCCAGCCAATGTTGTCCTTTTTGGAGAATAATTCGTTTCAGCATCGTTTGATTCAGACTCGGGAAAACAGACCCTTTTAAAAGACTGATTTCTCTGACTAGAGCCGTAAGAACAAGCCGAGAAACAGTTGCAACGTTTTCATCGTGAAATTGGCCCCGACGTAAGAACAAGAAATTAAATCAGAACTTTTCCTTTTTCACTTTTTTCTTGCACTTTCTTCCTTCAACATTTTTCTCGTGAAAACGAAACATGATGCAAGAGCTTGGTATAATGTTAAGCTACTTTTTTAACCAATCAAAGCTCTTGCTCTAGGTTCGTTCGTAGTCTTAACAAGATGGCGGAGGCAGAAGAAAGTTAAGGTTTGAGGAAAGTTTTTCAGAAATGGTGCAATAGTTTCCTTTTACTTATGATAATTGTCTGTTTTCACCAGACACAAGGAGTTTGCATTTACCTCTGCAGTTGTTTTTGCGTCGCTAGTGGAAATCAGGCTTTAGTTAACGTTCATGCTCGAGTGTTGTTTCAATTGCAGCTGAAGTGCGCCTTGGTTTCTACGGAGCTGACTTGATCCCATACTAACGATACACTTGATGCCGTTCACACTCCAAGTATATATCAAGTGCACTTAGCTTGGAATGCACTGACAAACCTGCCAAATAACTCGCGCAACTAATCATAACTCACGTATTACACGTTTTTTTTTATAATAATCAGTGACTTTCGGCTGAGGCTGGGTTGTTCTTATTTTTTTGACGATTTCAGCCTCAAATTCGGTTCTTAAATTGTTTTTATTTCCTGATAATTTTATAGAAGTGGATTAGTTTCCCGGAAGAGTACATACAAAATGGCATCAAGAAATATTAGTTTGTTACTGTTTCATCAAGCGAAAAACTTGAAACTGTCAATATAGTGTCCGCAAACGTTACGTGCTTGCTGATCAATCTTTCAGCGCCCGATGACAAAGCTAAATTCTGACAAGTATTATTTTCATGTACAACTGAATCTGTGTACAAAGATTATGTGGGTTTTTTAAAATTTTCTGATCAAAATTTCAGTTTGGTGATTGTTCTTAGCTTTCGCTTAATTCTTGGGCAAATCTTTGCCTTGGTGTTCTTATAAAATTTGTTCTTATAAAAACATTCATGAGAAATAACAATGCGTGCTCTTCCCCGCTTTACAGCCAGCCGGTCGCTGGTTGTTCGAAAGTTTTTTAAATAGGGCCAAATGCTAGTCTAAGAATGAATGTATCCATTTTGAAACATATATTTTTGCGCCAATATAAACTTTTATTGAGGCAATCTTAAGAGCCCCCCTCCCCCCCCCTCCCCCCTTAAGAGGTTATGTAGCTGTTAACTTTAGGCCTAAACAAAAGAGGCTAATAGTGATGGAAACAATAATGAACAAAAAGCTTTTTCACCTAAACTTTCAAAGTTTTTTTTTATATATATTAAACTCTAATTAGTTACAGTTTGTTTATGTCATCACTTTCTTATATAAAATAAGACAAACATTGCACGTGACAGACAAACGAACATAACGAAGAGACAAAGATTCTAGCTAATGTTGGTCCTTTACTAGTGTTATTAATTAAAGATGCACACCGCTCAGAATTGACATCTTTTGGGGTTAAAGCCAAAAGCTCTAGATATATTTAATTTATTAGCCCGGTAATGTTATAAGAGGTTTTAGTGGTTCCCATTTCTTTTCCATTTCTGTGGTTGATAAAATTTTTTTTTCAATTGTGTTGTACCATTTTAGTTGTTGTGAAAAGTCGGCTTTCAGTTTTCTTTTTCATTTCCCTGTAACTTCAACTCTAAGATAAAACAAAAGCGATAACGAGCAAATAAGAATTGTCATGTGTTATTTTATTTTAGACTCTAACATCTCAAGTACAGGAGCTATTACCCTCAGTAATAACTTTCAAAGCTGTAAACCTTGTTCGAGTTAAGTTACTCAGTAATAATATTAGCTGAACTGATTAGAAAAACTTCCGCTGATACTCGTTTTGCGGAAAGTTGGAAATAGGCAGTTAGTGTCGACATACAGGCAGTTTTGAAATCGTCTTGTTGAACTTGAAGGTTTTTCTAGAGCTCTTTGTTATAGATCCTAGATCCTTTACTATGGAATTAATAGCATCTGCACTTTTGTTGAACTTTCTTTATTTTGTGATGTAAATTCTGCTATCGACAAGAGATAATAGTAAGGAAAAAATGTTGTAACTGCTATGGGCTGAAACGTAGTAGTGGCTCAGTTTTTATATTATTATTGTTTTATTTAAATTGCAATTCTTATTTGAACTGTAAAAACGTCAAAGACACATCGTAAAAAATGTAAGCAAAAAAACCCAGCAAGACAATATGAATAACAATCATTAAATGTTCTTATAGCAATTAAAGTGAGATCCATACTGAGTTCTATATGTTTATCTATTTATTCAAGATAGCAGCTACAAATTATTTAAAATACACAATGAAACTGACCCACTCAAAAGAGGTAAGGGTGGTTTAAAACTGATGCTTTCTACTGACCTTGCGTCTTTATTCCTGAAATCAGAGCTGCGTACAAAATAAGCTGAGGCGCTTTCTTAATAGTTTAAAATCGTTGCGGCGATCAGCACCACTGCAAATTCATGCCAACGTACTAAGGGCCTGTTCACATAAGAGGGAGTGCCACTAAGTAGGTAGGGGGCTACCCTAGGCAGTAAGGTTCCCCTGCTCTGTTGTTTTATATACTGTTTGTCTTAGTTTGTGTCATTTGGAAATTAAGGTAGGAAACCGGCCTATGTAGTAAAATCAATAAGTTCAAGTAAAGCCGGGGCTAGCCTCGGGGAATAGGGCAGACATTGTTTGTTTTGTTGGATAATTGCAAACCCGCAGCCACAAAGCTGAACGGATGCTGCCGCTAAAAACGCAAGTGAAATGAAAATATAATTTGCCGCCAAAGCCTTCTACTGTCGGCCATTTTGGTTAAAGCTACCACGCGATTCGTTTGACCATGTTGACCTGTTACCCCGAGTTTCAATTTGCATGTGAAACCAAGACTTTTTCGACTGGGGTACTTAAGGACACCCGCCCCCTCCCCCCTCCCCCGACACAGCGTCTGTTATGTAAACAGGCCCTAAAGCGGTCTGACTAGTTTACAGTGTACAAAAGGGGTAGTTTTAGTTTACTTTATTTGGTTTGTCACAGATTTATATACAAATACAACAATTACAATAAAAAAATTAAAAAAAAATAGAAGGAAAAAAAAAGAAAAACTTAATACATTGTGACACGGAAATGGTAACAGGACATGTTCCCAATTGATAACCTACTCTTCTCAAAAAATAAACAGTCAAAACGTACATATTTAAAAGTAGCACATAGGGATATTCAGACAGTTTACTTTGGTGGATGATAGGCTGGAAATTTGCTAAAGCAGTGCTTTGACAGTGCTGTTTTCAGGGACAGGAGGCTAGTGCAATAGTTTTTCGTAAATTTGAAAGTGCGCCAGACCTTTCATCTTAATTAATTTTGTCGAATTCGATTCAAATCAATATCTCCCGTTTCTTATGAAACAAGTGTCCGAAGTATGTGTAAATTTGTAAAGTTTCTTTCCGTTTAGCAATTCTGTTTACATTCGTGTGCTCATTTTCATTAGCATTTTGGTTGTTAAGGCCTGTTTCAAACATCGCATTTCTCATGCACCGAATACAATGCTAATGAGTAAGTTCTATTGTTCTACCTCATTTGCACTGTATTCTGTGCATGAGAAATGCGACGTTTCAAACGGGCCTTAAAGACAGGTTAGATTTTCCCCACCAAGACGTTTGTACTGTCTTTTTGATTTAACTGTCTCAGTCAATTTCCGCCGTTCCTTTAACTACAATCGCATCTCCGGCAAGACTGACCTTTTTTAATACAACCATATCTTTAAAATACACTATAACCTTGGAATGAGAAAAAATAATAGTAATCCTGCAAAAAATATACATTCTTGCGCCCCTTCTTATACTGCTAAGGCTACTGTTACGTATACTCAAGAACACTTTAAGTCATTTTGTCAAGCAGCACAGCTTTTGTCTTTTTTGTAAAGGAGATTGACCGGCGGAATTTTTACATCTTATTTGTTAGCTGATCGTCCAACCAAATCCCCTATTCAAAAAGGAAATATAATATTGATTAGTAGTTTGGTAGCACCGCTCACACCAAATTTGTTGTGTGAGTAGGTTACAGTAGATGAGCACAGGGCCTCTCAGTATCAGGCAGTTTCAACTTCTGGAAAACCAAGCCATTAAACTGTAAGTACTTGAACAAACGTTCCAGCCAAACAGTTCTCAGTAGACTTTGATTACCGCAGAGCTTTCGATGCAACAACAGAGGCGTTCAGATTCTCAAATGAGCAGACTGCATGTCTGCATGGCGTCTTGGTCATCTTCGCTCTTTTGGAGCGGTTTCTAAACCGAGTCAACTTTTGGGCTGATATTCACAGTCCCAACAGTTCAAACGCTTCTATGCTATCACGAATTTGTTCTTCAGTTATAATGTGCGATATCAGCTGTTTACTGCAAACCTGGCAATCGCTAACAAATTTGAAATTAAAGTAAATGCATCACGCAACAAAAAGTACATCCTACGTTACGACTTATCCAGACCAAATCTAATTCTGAAACTCTTGGTGACCTGATTTTAATTTTAAAATATGTTTTTTCATTCATTTAAATTTTTAGTCGAAAGCTTGTTCAACTCTTACTGCTAACTAGTATTTGCATAATTAAACAGTTTATGTCGTGATCTAGGATCTTTTTTGGTACAAAAGTAAGAAAAGCTAAATGGCTCAAAGGAACACGGCAGAAACTGTTTTATTTCTGTGAACGACCGATCAATTCGAGCCATTCAGTGATTTCCGTGTTGTTGTGATTGTAAACCGCTGCGAGCCGTTAAGGCCGGTTTCCACTTCAGCGAAATCGGCTGCGCGAACCGGTATGATCGCCTGCTCTAGCATTGAAAAATAATTGATCTGATTGGCTTTCGCTTTCGCTGGTCGCGAAAAAGTTGAAGTTGATTCAACTTCCAGAACTGACCGCGCGACACCGTAAACGCATGCTTTCACCCTGGATTTCGAGCTGCATATACACAGATAGCCAACTCGCTTGGTCGAGCGGCCGAAAACCGGCCTTTCAGTGGGCGCAGGCGGATTCAAATAGCCCATGGCTAAACGAAAGTATGATACCAAAGTATTTGTATCAGGCTTTTTTTGTGATTTTTTAAACTCAAGGACGCTGAAATGTTCAGTTGAATCCGCCTGCGTCCACATACTGGTTCAAATTCTGCAGAGTCAGAATACTACACTGATCAAGTGATAAAAGGCTATACATGCAGTCGAACCCCTCAAGATGGACACCCATTTAAGACGGATACCCATTTAAGACGGACACCTCTATAAAACGGACACCAAAGCTTGGTTCCTACCGCTTTTTTTACTCTCTTAAACAGAGAGCGGACACTCCAAAGTAACGAATGGACAGAGAAAAGGCCTTTTTTATTTAATTGCATTTTTCAATCAAGTCAGCCTTTTTTGGTCACTGTTTGTTTACATATTGCGCGCGCTGTACAATATTGTTTAATATTTCAGTAGTCCGACTATGCTTTGCTTGCTGGGCTGAGGTGCATTTTTCTTGAGCTTTTGAAGCATTTTTTTCTCTTTTCCCTTGATGGCTACCAAATTGCCAATCAAACGCAATCAATAATATCCCGGGAATAACAGATTACATTAACTTTTACGACCAAAATGAGTGACCTCTCCGCACATAAATATTTGCTGATGCTAAACGCTTGTCTTTGTATGATCAATTAGTTTTAATAATGACACTTACACTTCTTACCATATATACAACTCTATTTGCTAAATTTAGCGGATTGAAGGAAAAAAATATAGCTATGATCAGCCATCATTATAAAGTTATTGCTATTACTCGTTTTAAAACCATTTTTATTATCAAAAATTAGGATCAAAACCTCCGTCTTCGCAATTATCAAAGCATCCGTTCCTAATGTTAACTTTGTTCTGCTACCATTTTACCTTTTAGAGTTTATTTTGTTCTCCTGCTATTTTTCTATAAAACGAAGTTGACCGAGAAAACTGCTGGGAACCCCTTTTTTGTAGACTACAAACAAATGACTGAAAAACCGAATCAGCGTATGATTTTCTTTGTACTTAGAAACGCGAGCCTCAGCCTCGTCTGACCCAATACGTCATCGATAGTATCACACACATACACAAAACTGCGCGCCAGACTGCGTAACGTGGAGTCCAGGTTCGAATTACATGAAAGTTTGCCCAAAATTGGCGGGAAGTGTGAACACTGTGGACCCATTGGAGTGTTTGTTTATTAAGAAATCAAGGTAAGTATTATTTTGAAGCATTAACACCTGCCTGGCATGAAACATAAATAATTATATTGCTGTTCATTCCAATTCAACTGGCAAGAACGGCTCAAGGTGGTTGGAACACATCCACTCATTATATCCAAATACCAAATATTCGCAATGCACTTTCTTGCCGATATCCTTTCAGCACTCCGAATGTTAAAAGTCTGGCTGAATTCACCACCACCAGCCACTACTGTGACTAACTGCTGATCGCCCAATTTGCACATTTGTCCCTCCCGGGAGGCTGTGCTGAGTTTAAGTTAGATTTAGATGTAACAACTAAAAATAGAAAAGTGCTCGACCTACAGGATGCTTAACAGTAATACTGATAGCTGTGTTGTTCTCTCTTTCATACTCGCCTATGATTGTTATTAGAATTCTCGCACGAACTATGATATTTCCAGCTATTCTCAATTTTTCTCTGCTGCATCAAACCTTGAATCCGTCGCTGACTTCCAACAAACAACGTAAAACGACGAAGAACTATCCATGATGATCCAATCTTCAATAAAAGTTGACTTCACCAGTGCGAGCTATTGACAGAATGTGTGTCATGTACTTCTGCTTGTTGTTTTATTGATTCCGGAATCGTTGCTTCAATTGCTTCAGTTGTGTTTGTACGCTCATTCAAAGTTTTTGATCCTTTTCTTCATGTTGGCAGTCCACTCATTATCCCGCCGTTTGTAAGATCAGTGCAATCTATCAAATGAATGCAGTAGACGTGCAGTACTTAATAGATTACAAAGAAAGGCTAACCCACAAATAGCATTGCTAGTCTAGGAAAAACTTTATAGTCTAGGCAGTAAATAATACATGTTTAGATCTCTAAATATAGGGAATATATTTATTTAATTTGTTTTATTACATATCTTTGAGCAATTTTCAGCAAGCCGTAAAACAAGTTTCAATTATCAACAACACTGAGCCATCGAGTAAACACATCGCAATCCGTAGACATATTAACTTGAAAACCGATGAACCCGAACTACAACAGTAATTGAAATTGCGCCAGGATTCCACGGGTCAGATAGGGCATGAGAGAATCATAACGAAATGTAAACATGTCATCGGATTATTTGTCAGTATAAACTATAAATAGCGAAGGCATATCGACAAGGTTGGCGTGACTCAACTACTGATCGGAAGGCTTTGTACACTTGTGAGATATAACAAAACAGATGATAAATATATTCTTATTCAATGAGATACTGCAAAGATGTGGCCCTGCAGTCAGTAGTTTAAAACTTTATATTTGTCAACTAAGTTTAGTTTACACTCATTTGGAATTCATGGGTTAGAAAGCAAAGCAACTAATAGCCCTTGACGACCCTTGATAACCTGGTTCTTATTTCCTTTTGTTTTTCTTGTAGCTCAGTTTATTTCTAACTAAAACGTATATATAAAATAAAATGATACTTATAACTACAAGTCACGGACCTGTGCAAAGTATAGCATGTCTTTATGCCACATTTCTTTTTTAATAAAACACAACACGGAATCGGCAACGCATGCAGCACAGTGCAACTCAAAAGTGGAGACCGGCATTCATTTACCCTTCAATACGGTAACGGCAAGGAGGAAAGTACAAAACAATGTAGGTTAATGCATGATACCACCTTGCCACTGAGGGACAATAAATGCAAAGTGAGAGGCTAAAGCTTTAGGGCGCAAACCACTTGCCGGTTCAGTTCGGCAGGCTTTATAATTATCGTCTACATGCAGTTCGTTACCATTCACATTGAAAAGTTAAAATGCCTTAGTGAAACGCAAACGACAAAGAACAAGACAGCTGTCATAGATTTAACTAGTGAAAAAAAATTTGGGTGTGTTTGCACGCGCTAAATGTTGCTTCGTCACGAGGCCAATTGACGATGCAGTTCTTTGCACTCTTAAGTCACATTTTCCTGATAAACAAAGTACCCGTGGTATATAGCCTTGAAGGAATCAGTTAAATTTCAGTTTCTGTTTCCAATGCAGGGCAGTGCGATAATGTTGCTGTGTGTATTCCGCCCCACTGTCATTTTGTTGACCCTCACCTTTAGCTTTGCAGTTGTTGGACGATTCACCGTTACGGTAAGTCTACAGTTCAGTACACTGACGAGTATCGAACGAGTAAGTTCTTTACTTGCCGTGCGTGTTTATTTTCTGAACTTCACAAGACAATGGGTGATGCCTTTTTTTATACTTCGACTGATAACTAATAGCAGAAGTTTTTTGGTTGCTGTTTTCCGCCTTTGTTGTTAAATAGTAAAAACATTGGCTAGTATAACCTTTTTTTTCTTGTTAGCCAAATCTAGCCAGTTTTTTAAGCAGAACTTAAGTAATGTTTAAGGCAAACTGAAAGCAGCCTAAATCTGCAAAGCAGTTACTGGAAGAGCGACCATGGGTAAAAAAGACCTGGTTCTTAAAAGCATGCTTTTTTCATGGTCAATTCGTATTCTTTGCTTTGTTCAATTTCAGTTTCTATGTTAGTTTGGTTTGGTCATTAAGAATTGTGTCCCTAAGGTTCCCGGTAAAAGCCTGTCTCCCGTTACGGTCGGACTGCAGTTCGTAGTTAAAATCACGTCAATCTAGAATTTTTCAGACTAGAATCATTTCATCATGATCTTTACCATCAATGCCATCATCATCATAATCTTTATTGTTCATCTCGTTATCACTATCGTTATCATTATCATTATTACTGTTAATAGTACATACAAGCAGTAGTAATGTTGTTTTAAAATAGTATATAGATATTGTTTTTGTTTTCAGTTGGCACGTGGAAATTAAACTCACATAATTCACAGTTTGCAACTACCACTGTGTCTTTGCACTTGAATAACATTATCAAGTTCCAGCGTCTGTCTGTCTGTCTGACTGTCATGTAATTCTCTCTTTCTATCCCTTTCTTTGAATGCCTGAGCATGATGCCATTGACCTATAAATTTCCTCTGTAGAAATCTGAAATCCAGGATGTTCTTGACTTCATCAACATGGATCCGGGCGCAAGCTCAAGTAAGAACTGCAATTACCTTTTAAGTTAAAAAATCGTTAAAACATTAACTGCATTAACGACAACAGCAGCAGAGGTATTCTAGATAACAACAAAAATAAATTATACTTTAGGAACCTTAAATCTATTTGGACTTCAAAGGCCGAATTGCTCTTAAAACAGGCACTACAAATTACTACATATGTCTGTACTACAATTTAAATTTTTACAGTAGCTAAAAGGGCAAGAGGAAAATGGGTAGAAGATTATAGCATCAAATTTAAAAATAAGATACAAATAACATCAACGAACGCTTATTTTTTCCAATCAACATTTGTTCTTAAAGCTTACACAAATGTCAAGTATCTGGGGTGCTTCAACGATAGACGCAAAAGAGCTCTCCAAGACCATTATTTTGTGGCTGATAGAAGCAAGGGAAACGTAGTCCAACAATGTGCAGAGCATGCGAAGGCCGCTGGCTACAATGTATTTGGTGTTCAGTATTACGACGAGTGCTGGGCAGACAAGAAGGAGGAGTGTTGCAGGTACAAGACGTACGGAGCGGCAGGTCCGAATGGATGTCCTGGAGGTATTGGAAGGGACTGGACCAACGCCGTGTATCGTATCGAAGGTGAGACATGACTATGAATACAGTCTACCAAGTATCAGAATGGAGCGTGTTAAGAAGAGTTTTATAACTCTATTCATTTTTAACAAAAACTTTGGGGAATATATACGCGTTCCTTCTACCCCCCCCCCCTCTCCCCTAGTTTGCGGTGATTCCATTCGCAATTAGTGTTGCCTAATTTGACGTAAAAGAAAGTTTACGTACGACTATTACCCACGCTAAGTTTTGCAGGGTTCATACGGTCATGAAAAGTCATGAAAAGTCATGGAATTTGAAAAGTCATTTTCCAGGCCTGGAAAAGTCATGGATTTTAGAGAAAATGGCCGAGGTCATGGAAAAGTCATGAAATTTCATTTCTTGGTACAAAGATTTCGTGCTATTTGAAAACTGGAAAAGTTTCCCTAGTTGTCAAACAAAATTATGTCCCAAAAATGCTTGGCGTTTTGCATTTCTGAGTCATGGAAAATTATAATTGGTCATGAAAAAGTCATTGAATTTTATTTCCCAATATCCGTATGAACCCTGTTTTGGATTTCGCGTTAGTTTTGTGAAATGTCATGTTGTTATTTTATAGACTTATTAGTGAGTTAAACGGACAAGAAGAGCGTCAAAAGAGTGTTATATTACTCTTTTCTATCCGTTTGCATGACCTTAATGACATGAAAACATACGGCGGTGGTGTTGTACTCAGGCTTGTTGAAACATGTTTTGGGATTCTCTAGCCACTCTTGAAATTCCCAACATAGGAATATGACTGCGCAGGTGCAGATAATGATAATGTATATCTTTGATCTACCAGCTGTCTGCCACGCGAATGGTGTGAACTATACAGAGGGGCGCAAAATGTTCATCCCAGGCAAATACGAGAATATTGGTGACGCTACATGTCAATACTGTACCTGTGTCAGCGGTAAGCCTTCTGGTTGCAGAGGAATCCATTGCGATCTGCATAAATCAGGCCGATGGTGCGAAAACTATGGACCCGTTCCCCCTGGAGAATGCTGCCCAAAATGTGGTAAGTATTAGTGTTGGCATTTAAAGCTCTATTAAGAGGTAAAGATCTTGGATCTCTTTCCGTATTCTCGTTTATTTCCGCGACTTTTCTGACCATAGTCTTGTCTGTTCTTTATGTAGCCTCGTTTTTTCTTGTCCAACCTAGGACCTGTTTATATGAGCCAGGTGAGCCGGGCTGGCCCGTTTGGGTGACATGATTTTTTGCGTGTTTATATGGGAGAGTCTTGTCCTGGCACACCGGGACGTATTGTGTTATGTAATCAATAACAAAATGTATGGACGACCAGCAAAACAGGAAAGTTAAAAGTATTTGGCAATCAATCTCTCTCACTTTTGTTCAATTTTTACAAGCACTGCTTTGTGAAGTACTAGCATGATATACATTTGACCTTTTTAAATGGTTCTCTCCTTCCTTTTTGATACAAACAGTCAGTTTGTGTATATTTCTAAGCACGCTGTAGTTTTAAGATTTTTCAGGATCGACGCTTCGGACAGATACTTATCCGATGAAAATGACTTCTTTGTTGTGTATGAGTAGAAATATTTGGCTGTCTGGAAAAAACGGGCTTTTTTTCCAATTTTCTAGATTTTTGAAATACGATTTGTCTCTGTCGCGTGTTTAGTTACAAGTTATTTTCCCGCTATCTGTGTAACGTTTGTGTTGCGCGGATAAACAAACGCATGCTCAGAAATAGTTTTTTCGTCCCACCTCGCCGGGATAGCGTGTTTACATGAGAAAATGTCTGGCCCGCCATGCCAAGATCTCGGCAGCTTACAGTGGGATCCAACTGAACCGGCCAGCCCGTTTCTCATGTAAACGCAACAGCAATTTTATTAGCAAAATAGGAATTAGCCGGGATCCCGCCTCAACGGGCTTCCTGGCAAACCGGGCTCATATAAACAGGCCCCTAGTCTAGTCTAGGTAGTCTGGTCTAATCTAGTTTAGTCTAGTTTTGTCCAGTTTGGTCTAGTCTAATCTATTTAGTCTAGTCTTATCAAGTCTGGTCTAGTCTATATTTGCTTTTTCTTTTCTATTTTGTTTTTGGTCTACTCTCGTCTGATCTGATGTGCATGGTCTGTTATACCGGCATATGTCTAGTCTAGTCCTAATTAGTTTAATTTAGCTTGATCTTGTTTTGTCTAGTCTAGTTCAGTTGAAATTAGTGCAGTGTAGTCTAGTCGAGTCTGGTCTGGTCTGGTCTATACTTGTCTTTCCTGTTCTATTCATGTCTACTCTCGTCTGATCTGATATGTATGGTCTGTTATAAATAAGTTTACATGTAATCTTGTCCAGTTTTGTTCTGGTCTGGTCTGGTCTAGTCTAGTCTGGTCTGAATTAGTCTAGTCTGGTCTCTTTTTTCCTATCTTGTCATATGCGCATACTGTCCAAGACTGTCTGGTCTGGACTGGCTTCATCCGTTTCCTCGCTGGTCTAGTCTTGATCTCACATCCTGCCACGCTAACCCTCCAGAGTGATATTGCAAATTGCTTATTAACGCAGAATGTGTTCACAATGGAAGAGTGATGAGAGAAGGCGCCTCATGGGTCAGCAGAAAACAAGGCGGAACCTGTGCCGAGTGTAGATGCGAAGGAGGAACAGCCGTTTGTCAACTGAAAACAGTCGTGTGCCAAACATGCGACAACCCAATACCTACCGAGGGCCAATGCTGTGATACCTGTCGTAAGTAAAACTGAAAAGTTAAGATTACAACCTTTGTCTTTTTCTATATCCTCCGAGTCCTAGGTTCCGTAAAGTTGGATATAATTTATTAATTTTCACAAGTTTACTGCATTCCATTGAAATGCCGGAAGCAGCAACGTTTGTCACATATTTGCGGAAACAGGTCCACTTTTCCTTTTCTAAAGACAATTAAAACTCTGAAAAGAAATGTAATGGATTTTAAAATAAAGTAAAGTAAAATAAAGTGGTGCACTTATAAAGCGCCTTTTCTGTGTGACCTGCTCAAAAGCGCTTCACAATGGTCAGTTGGTACTGGTTGCAAACAGCAGCCCAGCGGACCAGAAGCATGTGTATGCGCCTCTGGCAGCCGCTTCAAAGCGGTCTATGTATGCTGGTACACAATTTACCGATCCCAGAAGGATGGAAAGTTTATTGAATTTTAGTGGGAAAATATTCAGCCCTCGGCCAGGCCGTTTTTCAAACTTGGGACCTCAGAATAGGGAGGCAGAGACCTTAACCACTGCACCAACCAAGCAATAGGATAGAAACCCAGCTCTAACAATTCCTCAAAACTTTGCAACTTTAGCATCTATGTTATGACAAAAAAATCTTATATTAGGTTGTAATCCGAGGAGAATAGTGTGATCAGGCAAGCAACACTGAGTTAACACTATTCCGCCTGGGCTTTCGGGGGTGGTTAAATTTGGCGGGGGTGGGGAGTGCCCACGGCTCAAAACTCTAACACTATAAATGATAAAGACATGAAATTTGGCAAGGTAGAAGAAAATAATAAACTAATTAATTTGGAGTAGTTTAATTGGCTTATAACGTCATCAATATGTCACAATGACGTCATAACTGTCCAAGTTTTTGATTTTTACCAAAATTTTCCTAATCAAAGTAGCAACTTTTTTATTTAGAGACGTTTCTAACTTAAAAAATTGACAAATAAACGGTACAAAATGTAATTAAAACTTCCTTCTTAATATAAAAAGTAGTGTTTTAAAGAAATTATTATTTTATCAACTTGCCAAATTTGACGGCATGAAATTAAAATTGTAGTAGCACTTTTCCTTTACATTTTTGCCTCGAGAAATTGAGTGTTACAAAGAGAGTTTTTTTTAGCGAAAATTGGATACTCAAACCTTACATTAGCTCTTTAACTATAGCTTTAAAATTTTATTCAATTCCTAGTATTTGACGCTAATAGTGTACCTCAAACTGTTTTAGTTTTGTTTGCAATGTTTTCAAATGCAAACCGACTAAGAAAAGCTTTCAACTTTGACAAAGTGCAAAGTACACGGCCGCCGTCTTGGATTTCAAAAAAAGGTATTGCGCAACACCTTTGACGCCACAGGTCACGTGTAACATATTTATTTTACAGAGAATATCGATTAATTTTCCTTTGAGACTAATGCCTAGCACTTGTTTCAAAGGCTTTGTGAATTAATGGAGAAATACACTAAAAAAGTCAAAATTTGAGTAAAGATAGTGTCAAAATCGGTGTTGCCATGGCAACATATGATACCCTTGAGAGAAAACTTTTCCAGAATCTTGTTTTCCAATCAATTTTAGTAAAAGTTGCCAAATGTGGTTGGTATTACTTAAATATTAAGTAAATTCTCAAAAGTTGAAATCGGCGTGGGCACTTTCCGCTTCTCCCCCAGGTTGAATTGGGTTAAAAATAGAAACAAAACAACCACTTTGTCGTTACATGACTGCCACTACGAATACTTTGTGGTCAAAAAATGTTACATTAAATAATCCATTTGCATGTTACTTTACACCTATGCTATACATACGTTGCGTATTGAAGGCGTTTACTGCTTGTGTGTTTTTCATATCTACAGCAAAGCCAACCACCAAGGGACCTGAAACAATAATTTTACCCGAGACCACGGCAAGACCAATTTTTACCCTTCCACCAAGCCCACCGGGCTTCAAGCGTGTCATTCCATACTTCCACTCCAAGAACAATGAAGGAAACAACGACGATCAGCGGACATGATTGTGAAACGTTTTAAACATCAATAATACAAGTTATAAAAGCAAGAGACAAAGCGAAAGTTTTACTCCACCACCAAATCAGTGAAAGACGTTGTTTTTATCTCTAAAAGTTCATCAGTTCAATAGAACAATAGTTTTCTACTATATTTGTTGAAATATAACTAGTAATGGTAGTTACTGTAAGCTACGGTTAATACTGAAAAACTAGTTTTGAAACTACTGTTTTATTCTGCGTTGGCAAGTAAGCTGGGTAAGTGTTTTGATCAACAAGGGTTGGTATCGTATGGTTTTCGTCCGTAAGATTGGTGTATAGCTGGCGTTACGAGCGTTGACTTTCGTTAGAGCTAACGCTTAAAATCTTATGAGGAAGAACCGTACCATACCATAGCAATGCTTATTGACCAAAATCCGTATTTAAGTTAACAAATAATTTGAATTTTAAAATGTTATCAAGCTTGCATTGTACTCTAAGCGTTTTCATTGTTTTCTGTTGCAGTAGTGACAGTAAATACAATTATTGTAGTATAAAGTTGGTGTGAGTTATAAAACCTGCAAACTTTGTATAAATGTTAAGCTCTATTAAAGTTTGTGAGAATTAGTTTTTAATGAAGAACGGCTAGAAATTGTAGTTATTTTAAGGTAAGAGTTACGATTAGCTTAAGAAAGCTCCTAAGATCTGTATAAATCGATTCTACATCTGCTGTGGTATTGTTTGTGAGCCAACGAACACAAGATATTTTGAGCAGGAACAAATATTTAAAAAGTTGACCTATAAGCGTTACAGGAGGGTCTGAACAGGGATACCCAGTTTTCAATATTTTTTTGCCGATTCTCAGTAAACAGTTAGATTTTTTGATTTCCATTTTCAGTAATCAATTAAAAGTATCTTCAAATCGTAATAATCAGTTAAAATTTTAGGCGATTATCAAAAATCAGTTATGACAGATTACCATGTTAACGGAAATGAATGTCGCGTGAGCTGTAATATTCTTTCAAATAATAAAGCAAAAAATACAGACAATAAAAGTAGTACTTTTTCAGTTTGTAACGTGAGTCAAGATATCGAGTGCTGTGACAACAAGAGAAGGTGATACGAATGTAACAGTGCTGTGACAATAAATGATGATGTCACCACTCGGTTAAGTACACGTGCATTGGACAGCGAGGGTAACCTGAAGTACACGCTTGTGGCAACACAAGGAAACCTGTTCATCACTGAGAAGCATGGGACGAGTTTGCTGGTGAGGGGAAAAGTAGTCTGATAACCTGGTAATCTGAATACCTGTAGGCGGCAGCAAAAACAAAGTTTCTCGGATAGTGTAGAGGCTGGAGGTAACTCATGGTACAAAATCCAATGGACTGGAGAGCAAAAGAAAGCGAAATGAATCCACTGGGAAATGTAAACAAAAAAGTTACATTTTTAGTGATTTGTGTTTTTTTAAGGAGTATAGCATATAAATTTGCTATCTTATATGTTCGATTTCTTACAATGTTACCTCCAGCTGCAAAGGGCCTGTCTTGACAGACATACTATCGCTCAAATCGAAACATAACCTTCCCTTCCCGTCACCTCCTTCCCCTCCCCTGAAGTTACAAACTGAAGAAAGCATAACTCACTAAGTTATCGTTCATGTTGAAACGAATCAAAACTTCGAAATTGAGATTTTCACAGAATATGAATAAACATGAAATGAACTTCTAGTAAAAAAAGTACTTTTCAATACAGGCCTGATAGTTTGCAAGATATGACAAAAGTTTTTACCGTAAGTAAAATGGTATGACGCGCGGTGTACTTAAGGAATGAATTTCTCGAGACAAAAATGTAAAGGAAAAGTGCTACTACAATTTAAATTTCATGCCGTCAAATTTGGCAAGTTGATAAAATAATAGCCAAAGATGAAAACCGTCCTGGCCAAATTTTAAAATTCCACTCCAATTACTTTTTATTATACTTAATCAGTGCAGTTGTGTATGCTGCAAAATGCCTGCAAAAAATTGAAGACGATTTCAATCAAAAATCGCCAGGACGGAATTACAGCGCAAATTGTACTAAAACTGATGAACACAACACAAGAGGCGTGAATTGAAGCTGACAGCCGCATTGACATCTAGAAATGAAAGGATTAGTTGGAATAATAAAGCTTGCATTCGTTTACAAACAAAATTTTTTTTAAAAAGTTCACCATAATCTAGATAAATTCATAAGCTTTCCATTGATATATAGGGTAGTGGGTAACAAAAGCTTTTTAACGAATGTACATACAAAAACTGAAAACACCGCTCAAGGTGAATGATAACCTTAAGAAAATAACCACGACGCATCGCATTTTCTATTATGTTACACATCAAATCGATTATCGTAGAAACAGTATAAACAGTTACTAAAGGACGATTGTTTGGAAAAAAAAACAAAAACATTCCAACGTTTGCCACATTCTTGATAAACGGGAATCTTTGAAACCATGACATTACCACGAAAACACTACACCTCAAGAAGCAACACATGTTTTATCAAAGGATTTGCAGTGAAGCTTAAGAAAAAATCTGGAAAACTGATTTTTGTATTTTAAACTGTTCAGAGTTAATGCTAAAATCATATTCGGCGGCGGGGGAAGTCTTCCACTCTTTTACTACTAAATATCTACAACTGCAAGCATTTGAATTTTAGAAACTGTTCCGCTCAGTTTGTTTTTAAAAACAAGTGTATGCAAAACATATATTTTGTTCAACACCACTCACTTCTCGTCTTACTCAACTGACTGAGCGGTTTTTGAGGTTTTTTAGCTCAACACGAGCACTTATCTCACAATTTAGTTTGTAAAGATCTGTCTTTATGACAAAGAATTTGATCGAAACTTGACTGTACTGTTAAGTAAAGCTGAGTTGCCACAAAAAGAATAACTACGACACTGACCAAACGGATATATATGTCCAGAATCAATCTTGACATCACATGCAGAAACCAGGGTGAAGTCTCATCCAACAATATGGTGCTGCTGATCAAAGTTCGCACAAAACGAGAGACGATTGGCAGTGTTTTAAAATCAACCGACGTTTTTTAGCGCACATCACTGATAAATGCATGAAGAGAAGTAGTCAAATCAACAACTAAGAGTTGTAGGGATCGTTCAGGTTGGTGCAAATCTGCGAAGGACTGTTGTTGGTTGAGACTGACTTTGGACAACCATCAAAGTCTGAAGATGACGTCCACTTTTAACTAACGATAATAGTAGGACTATACCTCCCTTTCCTCCCCCTTTTGAGTAACTGAAAAAATTGCTTTTGTTATTTCAAGTAGAGTTTTGCCTTTTAGTAGCAGATACTAGACAAAGGAACAGCCTTAAAGGGCTTTGTTTGTGACAGGTTAGTTAACAGAAAGGCAAAATTCTGTGAAAGGATTAAGCAAAAAACCTTAACTCTATTCAGATTCGTCTTTATTGGAGCTTCTCTGTCTAAGGGACGGGGCTGAAAGTGTTCGTGGCCTATAAATCTATTAACATAAGTGCTATTCATAGCAACATTGCTGATGGTTGTTAGTTAAAGTTATTAGCTAAAGTATTTATGACGTCATTTGGTGTCAAAAACCCGACATCGTAGAGTTTGAACGACCTTTTTATTTGGTGTTTTTTTATCACATCAGAAAAATCTAATTTGAGTCAAAACTAGAGTAGACGGTTTTAATGAACTTTATTTTTTATAAAAATCAGAAAATTGAAACTATGAGAAAGTTTTTTGAAAAAGTGTGGAAAACGATTCGGTGGCATATCACTAGAAGTTTGTTGTCAAGGGTAAGCCTTAACTCATTTAACTGCTCTTTAGCAATCTGTGCTTATCAAGCAGCCAATTATAACATCTGCTTTTTTTTGCAATTTTGTTGACATTTTTTTGGAAGGTCAGTGGTACAGCCTTGTTTCCATGTTTCAGGAGCAAGGTCTCAGCAAAATATTTGTCAAAATAAATCTTTGAAACAGAAATGCTATTTTTTAAAGTACCCCAAACCGAACAATTTAAGTTATGATTCCTGCTCCTACTACGAAAAAGTTTGCGAAAGTCGACTCGGATATTTTGAGCCCTGCTACTAGGCTACAAAACAAATAAATAGTTTTATATGGCAGTCTATATCTAACTTAAATATTTATGGCTAATCAAACTTGCACTCATTATTTTCAAAATCTATGTGAAAGCTACATTTGGCGGTCTTTATGTAATTTAAGAATTTCAGCAGGTCAACATCTAAACATGTATATTTTGATAATCAATGATTACAAGAAGGAAGATTGAAACTGAATTTTTATAAGACGGAATTGGTTACTCTTTTCCTTTCCTCTCCGCTTTTCAATAACCAGGTTCGCTAACAGTACAGAACAAGTCAACATGTATTGCTTTGGAATAACATCCAATATCGTGCCCAGTGCGACCGCTTTATTGTAAGTTATAGTTAATTGAATTTTTATGAGAAACGCGTACACAAATTTCATAACTTTTCTTTTGAAATCAGTCGGAGCAGTTCTGATTTTTTGTTTGTCTTGCATTTTAAGGAAAACATTACAACACCGTACTATAGTGTGATCAAATAGGATCTTATGTTTTAATCAAGATTTGTACATGTACTTGTAAATCATTTTTTTAAATTTGCCATTTTTAATTTATCGTTTCAAATTTGTAAATTTTAACTTATGTTTTTCATCTCTTGTATTTAGACGTTCAGTGCAATAGCAACGCAGGGACTCTTCAAAGTGTAACATATGCCGACAGGGTTTCTGATAAATAAAGTTTATTAGTATTGGCCCAACTATTGTCCAAGTCTTTGGACCTATAAATAAATTATTACTCAGTTTAAAAGGATGTATTGTAACTATGGTTTCTGTATAGCTTGTATTTATACACAAGTTGTAACGATATTAAAGCTATATAAGTTTGTTCACTTTAACTAAAGGTGCGCCCAGAGTTATTAACTGTTCAAAAAAAAAGGAGAAGTTCAAAAAGCGTCATCTTTTAGCAGTTTGAACTGTACTGATTCTTACTCAATGCAGATTTCAAATAAGTCTTTAAAATTGTAGCAATGTTTATTAAATTTTGATGTTGCAGACTTTCTTTAATGAATTCTTACGTTACAGCTACGATAGCGAAAAACCGAGATGTCTTGCATAATTTTGGGCTTGTTCCTTTTTGCGAAGCTTTGTGGTAAGTGCATATTTTGTTTGTTCTTGATAAACTGAAGGGTTTAATGCTCATTTCAGAGAACTCTATATTTTTTTAAAAAAATTCATAATAATTTTGAGGCTGAAAAGTGGCTAAACGTAAAAGTCAAGAGCATGTTCTCATTTTATTTAGCAAACTTTCTGTCTTTCCACAAAAATGGCAGTCTCCAAACTTTAAAAAGATATTCCTTTTTGCCAAACGTTAGACATAATTTCCATAAAGTTACACTCATTGAAATAAATAAATATAGCTAAGTAACATTATGTTCCTTAGGTTTGCGCAGAAGTGAGATAACATGAAAAGTGGCCTTATGTTCAGTAAGGTTCGTGAAATGCGTGTATTAAAAAGTTGATGATGAGGAAACGAAAATCGGAAAGCTCCATTTTCGTGGCAGTAAAGTAGGCCAAGAATCCGTTTGATCATCCGCACACTTTTCCTTATCCATGCATTGAAAGCAGAAAAGGGTGATCATCACTCGCAATGAATCTTGTGTGAAATACAAGTTCAGTCTCGTTTGTCACCGACTTTCATTAAGTGCACATCTACCGGAGTTGTAAAACGAATGTGTTTACCTGCCCTTGATCAATTTTTGGGATCTCTGAAAACAGACGAGGCGGCAACTGCAAACAAGTCAAATTGTTGTTTAATATCATAACTGGGAAAATGTCAAAGAGTGAAGTGTGGATTGTTTACCGAAGCCGCCGAACTTGACTGCACAGTCCTGGTTGCAGGACGGATGTTAACACGCAACAGACGATTCATTCACTTTAACGCAAAGTTGCCAGGTGAAGCGTTCTAGCTACATGAGATTCATGTATCGTTTTGATTTTCACATTCTTACCTGTAACTTTGAAAATGATTGATTAAATTAAAGACCATTTGTTTACCAAGATGTTTTGAAAATCTTCTGACTTTATATACACTGAACTGAACACACAAGTTTTTGGAATCTGCAAAATGTCACATTTAGCTTTGCGTTTCATTCATTTCAACTTGAAAGGAGTCGCCTTTAGCGTATTAAAGAACAAGTTTGAGACAACGATATTTAATTATTCTTGTACGTCATGGATTTTCAAAGGAATTCCACTATGGCCACAATTAATTTTTTTGAAAAAACTCAGCGGTGATTTTGATGACTAGAATGTACGCGAGACGGTATTTAACCATAAAACGCAAAAACGCAAGAAAACTTCGAAAGGTTTTTACCGGGTGAAAACAGCTGTTTCGATTAGAAATGAAATCAGATTTCAGTGTATGAAAATGTTTTTTATCTAGATTGAATTCATTTCTTGAAAAACGTGTCGTCATTTTCACTCGTTGATCCGGACGAATAACGTATACGCACCGAACTTAAAGCAAAAGAGAAGTCCCCAATCCTGGTATCGTGGAGGACTCTCCTGATTGTTTCAGAACATCACAAATATAAACGGCCAATCTCAATACTCAGCAAGAGTGCAGACGATCTTTTGGCTTTGAGACAAGACATCTTCTTAGCATACTGTTCCTCCTCTATGACTCTATCAGCTAAGCTAAGCGGCTACCTTCTTATTATTCTTGTTCCTCTTGTTCTTTTTGTTCTTCTTGTTCTTCTTGTTCTTCTTGTGCTTGTTTTTTTGTTGTTTTTGTTGTTCTTGTTGTTCTTGTTGTTCTTGTTGTTCTTGTTGTTTTTCTTGTTCTTTTTGTTCTTCTTGCTTTCTACTTCTTCGCCTCTTTGAAATTTAGTGTCACAAAACAGAACACGGCTCCGTTGGTGAATGCAAATCCTTAAAATTAATTAAGTGATTTGTTTGTTTATCGTTTCCTCAGCTACAGGATCCGTTCTTCGGGGTCCTCCTGCGTTGAAGAACTCATTTGATTTCAAGCTCAGAGAATTTTTGTTCAACCAAGTCCCTTACGACAAGAGTGTCCGCCCAACCTTGGAAAACTATGGACAAGTGGAGATAAATATCAAAGTAGCTATCAAGAAGATTACCAAAGTGGTACGAAATAACTATTTAAGTAAAACCTACCTTTAAAAACATTATATTATGTAAAAGACTCAATCAACCGTATTATAATTAACTCTATCTTTGCCGGGATCTTTTACTGCTGTCACTGTCAACTGACTTCTGTAAAAAAAAACATAAAGTGAACTGATAGTGCAGTGGAGTTTAAACTCACGACAACAGCAGGGAACCAGAGGAAATGTTATGCACTCTACCGAGTTAGTAACTATTAGTTTCATTTGCATTTTGCCGTTTTGCCTTTCCGTTTGCGAGGTAATAAATTTTTCTATAACTGTTAAATTTTCTCTATTTAGAACTTATTTAAACTTACTTTCTTCATAGGTTTTATGTTAGAAATAATATTTTTATTCATTTTATTTCCGCTATCACGAGGTTATGGAATTGGGAATGTATTTTTGTTTAAAAAATTTCAATGAAATGTTTCAAAAAGTAAAAAAGATAGCTTAACACTCACGTGAGTTTTAAAGGAATTTTATGTAAACGTTCGTTGCACAAAGTATTGCATTAACAAAAGTACAACATGTTTCTTGCAGGACATTAAAGGACAGCATTTTGTTGCAGAAACCTGGGTTACGCAGGTGAGACATATCCCT